>APFE031170747.1:8317-20917 GCA_000404065.3 Pinus taeda | reverse complement strand
TAGTAGTTATATATAAGAATTGTTGAATGTATAAAAGATGTGTGAAATGATTACAATGAGGGCCTGCTTATATACCTAAGCAGGTGCCCTTTCATGAATGGTCATGTCTCTAAGACATGCCTCTCCATTACTAACTAACTAACTATTAGTTAATTAATTATTATTTATTATTCTATTTACATTTACATTTATTATTTCTATTTAAATTATATTCATAACAGAGTTGGAAATGCATCTTCTTGGGTTATGCAAATACCACCAAGATGTATCATATTTACAATGAGGTAAATAAAAAGGTTGTTTTGTTTAGAAATGTGATTTTTCTTGAATCCTCTAAGACTAACAACACAATTGAGTGGCAACTTGATCGTTTGGATTGATTCAATCATGCAAAAACTTATCATCAATTTGATAATGAAATTCCACATCTTGAAGGGGGGATCCCTATATAAAAGAAATATACAGAATCTCCTTCTGAAGCATTGCTCACCTTTGTGAAGTTTCAATCACTTCTTCAGATTAGGAACACTCTTTAAGTGATGTGATTGAGAGGATTGGAAGGCTGAATCTTGATGCAGCCCCATCTCAATTGATGTAGCAATTTGGACCATCTCATAAAGGTCCCCCAAAATAGCTCACAAAAACACTTGAAAGTGTTCATCTTGATTAGGTCAAAAAGACAGGAACCGTAAGTTCCACTAGACAAAATGGAGGTGACGTAAATAATTTTGATTCAATTGATGATATGGATGTTTCATATATGATTGTGAATTGAATTCATCTACTAAATTTGAACCAAAATCCTTGCAAGAAGCTGTTTCTCATGATGAATGGAAAGATGCAATGTAGGAGTATTATGCTCTCAGAAAGAATGGAACATGGAAGTTGGTGGACCCTCCATTTGAAACCAAACCAGTTGGCTGCAAGTGGGTCTACAAGAACTAGTACAAGTCAGATGGCTACTTTGACAAGCACAAAGCAAGGTTTGTGGCAAAAGGATTTGCACAGAAAGATGGTGTCGATTATGAAGAGACCTTTGCCTTCATAACAAAATGGGCCACCATCTAGACTCTCTTTGCCTTGGCAGCTGAGAATGATGGAAATTTCATGAAATGGATGTGAAGACTACATTTTTGAAAGGAGATTTGAAAGAAAATTTCTACATGTCTCAAGTAGAAGGTTTTGTTGTGAAGGGATAAGAACAAAGAGTATGCAAACTCATCAAATCCTTATATGGCCCAAAACAAGTACCACGAGTCTGGTATGATAAATTGACCAAGTGTCTTCTGAAATCTAATTTCAAATACTTTAATGTTGATGATGAAACTCAGTTTGTCAAGAAAATTAGCAAAACTGTTGTCTCTCTTGTGGTATATGTAGATGATTTGTTGATAAAATAGAATAATGAAAACTATGTTGCATCCATAAAGAAAGAGTTAAAGAAAGGATTTGAGATGACTGATTTAGGACACCTTCACAACTACTTGGGCATTGAAGCAACCCAACATCCAAGGTATATATTCCTTTCACAAAAGAAATACATTAGAGAATTGTTGAACAAGTTTGGCATGGTTGAAGGAAATCCTTTGTCTACTTCAATGGAACAAAATCTGAGGCTCACATCTAAAGAAACGAATGAATTTGAGGATGCAACTAAGTATAGACAACTAGAATTAATATCTACCTCACCACTACTAGACCGAATATTTCATTTGTTGTTGGAACTCTTTCCATATTCATGCAAAAGCTTTGTGAAGAACATTGGTCTACTACGAAAAAAGTTCTAAAGTATTTGAAAGGAACTCAAGACTTTGGACTCAAATATTCACAAGTTGCTAATTCTATCTGATTGGATATTTTGATTAAGACTTTGACAAAGATAAGGAAAACGGAGTGTCTACTTCAGGCTATCTTATAAGTCTTGGATTAGGAGTTGTCTCCTAGAGGTCACGTAAACAATCAATTCCAATCAATGTTGCAAACATTGCCATTAGGATAAAATTGACAAGGGTCCAAAAAACCAACATATTGTAAAAAGTGGGAAAATATCAGCAAACATCGGTTGGGCCAAAAACTTGCAATTTCAGGATTTTATTGTGATAAAATCGTGATGTTTCCAACATTGGTTCCAATAGATTCCACGATAGAGCCAGAATACAACTTGCTCTGAAAACCAATTTTCATGCCCTTTATTATTTTATCATAATTTACTTGAATCAAACTCATTTCTTCTTTATGATTTGCTTCCATAGTGATCAGATGATTTTGCATGGCTTTAATCATTTGTTTTAGTTACTCGATAAGATGCTTATCATTTTCCTTTTCATTATCAATATTAATTTTATCTTTCATTCGTACCCTCTATCGAGGATTCTTCTTATAACAACACAAGTGGATTCATCATGAGAATGGTCACAATGCCTGTAATATGGCACATTTTGATGTGGTGCATTTTCTTGAAATATTTCTTCGATAACTCGGTCCTTTACAGGATGAATTTCATCTTTCTTCATAGTACTAGCGACACAAGCTGAGCCCCTTTGATCTCCATATCTATCTTTAAAAGCATCGATCTTGTAAAGAATCAAAGGAATCATCAGGAAAATTGCAAAACCAATCTCTAGCATCATCTTTCAAGGAAAGGACAAAGAGCCGCATCTTGACATCTTCATGATTATATCGTGCAGAGCCACAAAATATTTCCATACAACGAGCAAACCTTGAGAGATGATTTCTAGTAGTGAGTGCATTATTACCTGTGAAAGAAGGCAATTTATTAATGGCATTTTTTGGAACATCATAAGGAATGCTAGTAAAACGACAAGGGTTGAACAAGTCATTCATGATGACTTGCTTAAAGGGGAAAGGAGTGGCCAAATGGATGCTAGAGAGAGAGAGCCTTGCTCAACAAAATAAAGAGATCCATAGGAAGTGAGCTTCTAGCAGAAATTCTTATAAGAAATGAAAGTAGTGTAGTCGCCACTTCAACATGAATCTAGTTCCAAGATCTAAAAGGAAAAAACTGAAAGGTTAGTCAAGGAGTGGCAGATGGATATCAGGGAGGGTTTCTTGTTTGAGAAATAATGGATGAATAGAACATCCCTGGCAACGACGCCAAAAAATGTGGCGTTGGCAGGGAAAATGAAAAGATGAGAAATGAGAAGATGAAGCTGATTAAGATGAATGTCACAAAGCCAAGGGCCAATAAATTGGTCCCCGATAATGGCGCAAAAAATTGTTGTGGTGTTGTCGACTTAAATGAAAAGATGGAAACATGAAGGATAAAGATGAAAGGTTGACAAAAAATGCTGTGAGGACCAAGGACAAAAAAATCTATCCCTGGCAGCGACACCAAAATATATTGTCGCTCAGATTGTACAGACACAGTGACAACGACTCAGGTCGGGCACTGTCACCCTGATCCCCAACCTCTCCATTCTAGCTGTCTCCCAATAGTAGGTTATGGGAGGTAGACCCTATGGAAATGAAATGATGAAGGACAAGTTGGGAACCAACTAGTCCGGGAGATACAGTTGAGTGGCTTTGGACTTGGTTAAATGTAGCAAGATTTTAAGGATTAGATTGAAATTATATATTTGAGACTAGTGCCTTGTGTAGTCAACACTCTTGCTTTATAAAATTGAGAACAAGTAGCGGATAGACAACTGCTGCTTTGATGCTTTACTATCCTATATGAAATGCAATTCCTGAGACCTATGTGAAATGCAAAGATTTTGATTAATTTTAATTAAATGTCTAATCTAAGTTTGACGTTCCCTTAACTATTTGGAAGCTGGGCTCCAAGGTAGGTTGTGGGAAGGAAGCCAACACGAAGCAAGGAAAGGCTTGATTAATGATACCTTTTGTTAGGCTCCTATCACCCAATGCCTCAGGCGCTGCAGAGACTGTGGCTACGACGACTGCAAGGTCACCGTGTTAACCATCGAATAGTTGCCAAAACCCCTCAAGTTAAATGAGAAGGGATGCCCTAGAGATCTATCAACCAAGCTTATGCTTGGAGGTAAGTTCTTAATGCAACTAAAATTAGGATGCAATGCATGGATGTTAAGTGAGTTCTTGGTATAAGATTGGTTGTGTGAATTAAGTACTTTAGTTACGATTAGTATTTATTTGCGATAATGAGTACTTAGAAATGAAAATGAGAATCTTATTACGAAAGATGTGCCAATTAAGTGCCAATGTTGAACAAAAAGAAATAAACTTATCTCCCACAAGAATGCAATTTAGAGTAGCGATTGAGGCAATTTAAGTTCTTCCAAGGCAAATGTCAATGATTAAGATAGACCATAAAATTACTAATGCTCTCAATCAGAAAGCCTTCAAGATGTGCCAATATCACTTAAATGCCAATCACTTAAAAGTTGTTCAAATAGATAAACAAGGGCTTGTGCACTTAGGATCTTAATGCCAATGTAGATTATCATTCACCAATAGATATCAGTAATGACAATGATATGAGTATTATTCACCAATTTATGGGGAAACAATAGATACCAATATCAAGTATATTTACTTAAGCAATCAAATCATGAGGTGAATGTGCTTTTAGGAAACTCACAAAAATATTAATATTCTTCTTATTCAATGATAGAACATGAACCAATTATCAAAAGCCTCTATGTAACTTATGATACCAAAGGGTGCCAAAACAGTTCATAATTGAATGAGAGCACTCAAAATGTCAATGCAAACAGATATTGTGAGGCAGTGAAGAGAGGAATGCTGACAGTAGCTAGATAAAACTTATCCAAGGAGAAATAGATGCAAAGGAATGAACGCCTAATGAGGTGAGATGACTGCCAACTGTTTTATACCATTTGTTATGTCCCTTACAGACTTTTCAATGCTTATACTAGACCTTATTTAACTCAGAAATAACAGTATTTCGGTCCTCAAAGTTTACGACAGATGCTAGATAAATAGATATAAATGCTTTCCCAATATGCTTGATTAATCCTTGGTCACTGCTGTGATGAATTTTGCCACTGTAACTCTATAGCAGACCTCTGCAATTTTATATCAGACCTCTAAAACAATGATACCAGTCACCCAAATCAGTCCTTAAATCACATAAAATCATATTCCAATCCTTATGAGTAATTTTCAATTGTCATGTGTCAACTTTGAGTATTTTGGACTGATTATTATGACTATTAAATGTGATTAGTATCTGCAATGAAGTATTTCAGATGAAGTGTATTTGCAGAGGTACGGTGTGATGGAAAATTGTATAAAAGCTCAAGATCTATTGCTTTTAGGATCTTCCAATGGAGCACAACACCTGCACACAAATCTTGTTAGACAAAACCCTTGTTATATATGCAAATATGGCCCAATACTAATACAGATCTCAGAGAAGGGGTGGCAGAGACGTATGATGTGGGAAAACAAGTGCTGTAACCCCTGTCAACAATATATTAATGCCCAGAAATTACTGATATCTCGGGATGTGTTTGAATGAGGGCTAGAAGAGGTAGATCATGGCTAGGAGATAAGAGAAAAAATGGAAAATAGGGTAGGGGTGAGGCGTAGGGATTAGGACAAGGCCAAAAAGTGTTGCGGCTTTCAGAGACAGGCCTCTTAGGTCCAGCCACAAGGGAAGAAGGGAAGCAGAGAGGAGGATAGATTTAGCAGATGATGGGATAAGGCAAACAGAGGGCAAGAGAAGAGAAATAAGGCCACAACAGGGAGAAGAAAAGGGAAGCTGAGGGCCTGGAGAGTGCTGACAGAGAGGGGATTGAGGGCAGCGGAGGTGAAAGAGGTCACAGCAGAGGGGAGAGAAGGGAAAGGAGGCCTTGGAGAGGCCTCTTTGGCCCAGTAGAGAACCAGACGGCAGGGATAGAGGAGCTCACAGCTAGGGATATTTTGTCCAGCGAGCCCAATAATCACAAATCCCTTAACAAAAATTTCGAATTTGCTTCAGATTTAGGATTTATCTTCAAATGATCACAAAATATCCTAAAGCTTGAAGTTTTTCTTCCAAATCTTGAGGGTTGAGCCTCGGGATGCAAATTAGAGGGTGGATCTTTCCTTCCAAGGCCTAGATCCACCTCTAGAAACCCTTGATTTCTTTAAGAACTAAAACCCTTGAAATCCTTGATAATTCTTCAGATCTGGTTTGAATCTCACCTGCAAAATTCAAATTTCAAAAGCCCAAATCCAAATATATACAAAAATAAAAATTAAACCCCAAAAACCCCCGCTGCAAACAAGGATTAGAAACTAAAATTATTTACAAAATTATCAGATCTAATAGATTTATACAAAATATTTACAAAAATACACAGATCTATTGGATCTGAGGAGAGTATGAGTAGAATTTCGCTCCCCGATCAGTGGAAACAAACTCTTATTAGCCAGATCTATCAAATAAGCACAATATAATTGGAGATAAATGAGTAAATGAGATTTTTTTTTTTTTTTTTTTTTTTTTTTTTTTTTTTTTTTTTTTGACCTATGATCAAGATCTTTGCAAAACAAACAATCGTAAGATAGATCTCATAAATTTAACACAATGGGGTCTTAAGTCTCTGGACTTGGGAGTTGGCTTGTCCAACCAAAGACTTCTCCTCATGTCTAGGATCTGAATCCTGATTAGGTCTCTGCACACGTAAAATTAAATTTTTAGCTTCAAAAGGGGCCAGATACACGTTAAAACCTTCAAGATTTAGAGATACCTCCTAGATCTATCAAGTTAGAACGCCTTTCTAAACCCAATACCTAATGCAAGATACCTGTGCAAATAGATTATTCAACTGATGGCTAATGAAGCGAAAAATTTATAATATTTAATTCAATAGAGCATTTAGGCGCATGATTCAGAAAAATATTAACAATAGACAGAAGAGGAACATCACCATAAATAAACTTCAAAGTATTTTCTATTAATTCCAGAAAAATATTACAATAGCAGAGCTTGACTCAAAGCTTTCTCAAAAAAATTATGTATTTGAGAAACAAAATGACTTCTAATTTATAGACCAATCCTTCAAGTGGAAAGTAACGACTAGTTGGCTTTATCCCCGTCAAAATAATCTCAACTGTTGATAGATGTTTGATCATCTTTTAATCTCAACTGTTGAAAATCTTTATTTTTGAGGAATTTTTGAATTTCTCATTTAAAACACTTTTTGTTAGCTCAAAATAATTAATTTTGAGCTAATTTCCTCAAAATTTTGACTTTGACTTAACCACCAAAGTCCAAGGGTCCAATTTTTTTTTTTTTTTTAAATTTCCAATATTCCCTTGGTGGGAGACTTCCAAAAATTAATTTTTTTAAGACCAACGAATTTTTTTAGTTGGAGAATTTAATTTCTCTAGGATTTTAATTTTGACTTTAATTATCTAAATTTCTGGCTTAGGATTTTAATTTATTTTTGTCAGAAAATTTAATTAATTGACACTTGAGGGAATTAATAATTTTTTCACCCTCTAATATATTAGCCATGGTGTCTAAATTTGAGGAATCATGCACCAAAATAATTTTTTACATCAAGATATTACAATTTCAACCCTCAAAGAGGGAACACCCATTCGTTATAGACATTCAATTTATTACCCAATTCTGTGAGTCAATATGATCTCGTAGACCAAGTGATTTGTAATAAAATAATTTAGCCAATTAGCTTAAATTATTCCCAAATCCCTTTTACAAAGACTCGACTAAAAGCACTAGGAGTCACCTAAGACATTGACGACAAATTCCACCTTAGTTTTGGGGTGAAGTTGGAGGGAAAAAATCTGCTGATTGTTCGTGTTTAGAAACACAGATGAGTCAGTGAGATGAAAAACCTCCTAGGATGAAAATCATCGCCAAAATAATAGGATTACCTAGGTTGTTACCTATGAAACCGGATTCGTCCCCCAGGCTCCTCGTGTCCCGAATCGGGCGAATCGAACATGATTCGGTCAGATTTGCGTCCAATCGGGACATGATCGTGTCCCAATTTTCAGATATGAATCCCAATTTTGGCAAGTCCGCGCGACGTTGAAAGGCAGTTTTGCCATTTTTTTTCACATTGACTTATTTTGTTTGTTGTGGGTGTGTTGTCGTATAAAGTGTCTAGGCATCGCGACAACGCTCAGAGTAAGAGTTGTCACTCTAATCCTTACTCACTTTGTTTAGACTCTTTCCTAGACTAGTTAAGGGGGGTAGTCCCTACGGGTAAATGAATGAAGGAAACCTGTGGAACACAGGCTCTAGGAGACTTAAGGATGAACGACTTAACGAATGTGAAACAAGTCTTGGTTAATCGAAATAGATATATCAAATAATTAAAACAAAAGCAACCTCAAGATAGAAATGATTTTAGACTAGTGCCTTAATATTCAGTTAACCATAAATCAAATGAAAACAAATTATCCAGAGCAATTTATAAATGTGATGAAAGTGACAATCGTGAACGATTAAATGCAAATGCTCAAAAATTTATCATGCAAGATATTATAGCAATTCAATACCATGAAGAGCTATGCAATTTAACTACTAAGCAATGATTCTAGAATTAAAATGATTTTTTTCAATAACCCAGATCTAGAATTTATCTTTTTCCTATAGTCAATTTTTAGATATGATTCTAAAACATTAATCGTGCTTGACAATAGAGAAATCAATACCACAAAATTCCTCCTTTAAAATTTTACACTTGACACAAAAAGACAAGAAAGAACTTTAGATTAGAATTTAATTATCCCTTAGGTAAATTTTTAATATGCTAAGCTTAGGTCCTCTTTTGATTTATTTTTTTTGAAATTTCAAAGTTGCAAAAATGAATTTTTTAATTTTTTGGTTTTTAAACAACATCAAAGTGTCATAAAAAAATGAAAAGTAAAATAAAATAAAATCAAAGTGAAAATTAAAATAAAAATACTTTTGATTTTTTTAGTTTTATTAAATTTGAACGAAAGTCGAAATTAATAAAAAATTAAAATGAAAACCCTAAAGAAATGAATTACAATGTTAAACCTAACTCTAATGCATACACAAAATAAAAAAAAAAACAAAGAAAAAACGAAATCGAATAGTTTGTTTGGTTGTGTATTCAAGCTCCGGTGGCAGCATATGAACTGGAGCAGGTCGAGGGAGAGAGGGAGCTTAAGGGTTATTCACAGGAAGGAGAACGCGGATGGTAGCAAAGGGATGACAACAATGAGGTACGGAAGGCACTAGGGCAGCAGCCTAGAGAAAGAGAAGACGCCATAATGGAGGAGAAGATGCAAACTCAGGCAACAAGGACAGGTCTACGATGCAGATCGAGGAGGAAGGGAGGTGCGGATACAACAAGAAACACAAGGAAAGAGGGAGCCGCAGAGAAAAGGGGGTAGCAGGTCGAGAGGGTAGCGGCGGGAGGAGCTCGACGGAGGAGTTGGGACAGGTGATGCGGCAACTGGAAGCTCGATGACGATAGGAGGAAGCTCAACGACGATAGAGGAGAAGAGAGTAGTAGGTCAAAAACCCCAGGCAGTAATTTTTTTTAAAAATTTTCTAGAGAAAGAAAAACGCAGCCAAAAGATGGTAAGCTCAAATTCTTAAAAAAAAATTTGTCAGAAATTTGTGATTAAAGTGATATTCTTCTACTTCATATTTATCCTTGAAACCCCTATAAAATCTCCAGATTTAAATTTTAAAAACCTCAGATTGTAAACTTTCTAAAAAAATGTCTCTGTAAAATGATACTGAGTCTTACCCTCCAGGGCCTAGATTTGGCTTCAAACAAGAATCCTTCAAATCTGTACCTGCAATGACAAAAACAAAACACCCAGAAACAATATATACAATGATGAAATTAAAAACCCCCAAAACCCAGTGAAATAATTACAATAATTACAAGCTGAAGGATCTAAGTAGCCTGATCTTTCATTATACTGCACATAATTTTTTTTTTTATTTGTTTTTTTAAAGGAGGTGCTAACTCGAAACACTCATGCATCACAAAACAAATTTTTTATGATAAGCCTGAGATTAATTTTGCTAGGCTTTTCAAGAAACACAGATGGGGAGTTGGCTGGTCCGATTGAAAACTTCCCCCAACGCTTGATGATCTAAATCAAGATTTCCTTGCAAAACTCTATCCAACTATTAAAAATAGAGCGAGAAAATAATAATAAAGCTTAGACAAATAGAGATACCTGCTATTACGTTCAAAATTTAAATTATTATTCAAACTCTAGCGACTGAGCAAGATATCTATACTCAAATCACTCTTCAAAATCTGTCATCAATGGCTTTAGAAAAAATTATGCATGAAATAAAACATTTTACAACATTCCCATGAAGAGTAACATCAACAGAATTTAACCCCAAATTTTATATTTATTATCCAGATAAAAGATTACACGAGAGCTTCTTTCTAAGCACACGAATCAGAGATCAGATGGATCGACTGACAAATGACCTCTTATTTAAAGATAAATCCTCCAACGGCTAGTTCGAGTGATCCTCGTCAAAGCAATCTCGGCTGTTGTTGAAGATCAAAATTTCTTTTAATCTCATCCGTCGAAATATTTAATTTTTGAGGAAATTCGAAATTTTCATTTAAATGCATTTTAATTAACTCAAAAGTTATTTTTTTTGAAGTTAATTTCCCAAAAAAATTGACTTTGACTTAACCCCAGGGATCAAAGGTTTAAAATTTATCAAAATAATTAATTTACCTTAGTCTTTGGATCTCTTAAAATTAAATTTTTTAGGACTGATGAATTTTGCCTTCGGAGAATTTAAATTTACCTAGGACCTAGAATTAATTAAATTTCTGGCTTAGGATTTTAATTAATTTTGGGCCAGAAAATTTAATTAATTAATGTACGAAGGGATAAATTATTTTTCCAACCCTCAAGACACTTTACATCACGATTTCATATTTTTTACATCATAAGGGGGAAAACCCATTCTTAACAGACCCTCACAGACTACTATTTTTTGTGACACAAGTATAATCCAACAGACCAAGTAACTTGTAATAAAATAATCTAACCAAATAGCTAGGATTATTCCCAAATTACTTTTACATAAACTCGATCTAGAACACTAAGACTCGCCTAAGATCCTAGCGACAAATTCCATTTTAGCTTTGGGGTAAGACTGGAGGGAAAAACCTCTGCCAACCATCCTAGAATGGATCGACGAGATAAAAAACCTCCCAGAATGGAGATCATCACTGGAAAGGTAGGTTTACCTAGGTTGTTCCATACATGACACAATTTTGCTGAGATTATTTACATCATATACATGCAGAATGGGTTTACATTATAACATGATGATTAGGCTGATGATGATAGCTGGACCACAGACACATCGATCAGGCGATATCCCTTTTGCAAAAAAAGGGGGTGTACTGCTATGGGGTCATTGACACGGAGTAGTCAACAAGGTTTTTGGGAAGAAAGAGCAAAGGGTGTGGGAGCATTTTAAAGGAGATTCAAGCAACAAGTAAGTGCATTTTCTCTTTATTTTTATTGCATTTTTATTACAACAATTTGCATGTGCATTTCTTTTACAAATTTGTGCATTTTTTGTTTATTTTTTTACAACATTCATGGCTCAATCAAGGGCAACAGGGAAGGGGCAAATGAAGGGGAAGAATGTCCCCATTGGAGATGCCCCTCCTCTCCCAATTTCATCAAGGTTTGCTGCGAGCGTTCTCTCTATTGCAAGTGGGGTTGCAATAACAACTTCAAATGTTGAGGGAAGACATCCTCCTCAAGATAACAAATATCTTTTGTGGAAATATGTCACAAGAGAGCAACGACTAAGCAACAAGGTGAAGGGAGGAGGCAATGTGAGTTGGAAATTCAACTATTGCAACACTACTTTCACGAGCACATATTTCCATGTGAAAGCTCATTTGTTGGCTTTACCAAGTTGTGGAATTGCAATTTGTACAAAGGTGCCTTTACTAAAGAGGAAAGAAATAGAAAGAGAGTCCAATGTTGGTATGGTAAATGTGGCTGCAAAATCTAAAAAAACCAAGAATGATGGCCCCCTTCCATTCTTGAGGAAAAACAACAACAAATTCCCATTTTAGAGTTCTGGTGGGGTACAAGCAGCAAAAAGAAAGGCAATTTCACTTGGTCCAATGGACACGATTTTTCAGAAAGAGAAATGGAAACAGCTTGATCTCACCATTGTTTTTTTTCTATCAGAACTTTATATCCTTTAATGTTGCAAGCTCACTTTTATTTATTGATATGTGCCGAGCTCTAACTCAAGGGGTTCCATTATGGTATGTGCCTCTTAGGTCAAAGAAGCTTAGAACCACATTGTTGACGTAGGCAAAAAAAAGAGGTGGAAAAAATGGTTGAGCCTATTAAATCATCATGCCCAACATCTGGGGTTAGCATTGTTTCTGATGGATGGACAGATTCAACACGACACCCACTCATCAACTTCATGGTGTCTTAGTGGATGCACTTGGACAATACAAGGATACACAATATATGGGTGAGTTGTTCATTAAAGTTATTGAAGATGTAGGTGTTGATTCTTGTGTGCAAATCATTACAGATAATGCACATGTTTGCAAGGCTACTGGCATGCTTGTGGAAGTTAAATATCCACAAGTGTTTTGAACACCTTGCATT
>APFE031170740.1:0-10726 GCA_000404065.3 Pinus taeda | reverse complement strand
ACCACCAAAGAGTTATTCTGAGTTATTCTAGGCTACCATCACTGTTAGTTTAATGACTAAATTACAATAAATTTTCCCAAATGTAAAAAACTATAACACCACCTATAAAACAACTTTTTTTAACCTATATAAAACTATATATTCCATACCTAAGCAACTATAACTACGTCATTCCCGATTAAAAACTAAATTATAATAAACCTAATTTTTAATAAAAAATAATATAGCTGTAAATATTATTGATTCAAATTGTTCTCCCTGAATTCCAAGAACCATGGATGACGTTTAATCTTTGACCGTTTACAGGGACTTTCCGTTAATTACGCGCATTTCAATGTCATTCAAAATTATCTCCTCTTGTGATTGCGTGTATACCGACCTACTTCTAGGGCAATATTAACGTGCTCTCCAATTGCGAATATTGGATTGCAGTACTGAAAACTTTCTAGATTTCTTCTGCATTTAAAACAAGCAGAAGGAAGTTGCTGTTATTGACACCAAGGCTCCACCTAATAAACCGTCTACACTGCAGGTTCCTGCAACTCCAATGGCCGATTTTTTCTCTTCTGTAACAGGAGGTATGCCTCCTGATTTGCCGGCTATCACTCCTAAGTCGGAGGCGCATCTGGTGGTCTCCTGTCCTCCCACACCACGCAAACCCAAATGGATTCCAGTAAAGTGAAAGGTACATGCAACTCCTCTCCAACGATTTTGCATTCTTTCCGATTCTGATCAACAGTCGTTGTTCGGTTCACATCTTCCAAATATGAAGGAACACCATATGACGAAGAAACCTAGAACGGGAGAAACCAGCCCTCCCAAACTGTCTGCAAAAGAAGAGAAGTGTGCATCTGATGAAGAATCCAATGTTAAGGCCAAATATTTGCATGGTGGGGTACATTACTAATGATTATTAGTGCCTAAGAGTATACTAACTCTATGAAATTCCTTTGTGGTTACACTTACTACTTGTATTTTTTGCTATTATTTGTTACAAGTTTCGTTTCTAAGAACAAGAGATTTTTATTTTCCTCACAGTATAATTATATTGTGAAGTTTCGTTTCTCAGAACAGTAAATTTCTATTTTCCTCACAGTATAATATTGTGGAGATCAGTGTACAAGATATTTGTATCTTCACTGTCTTACAGATTGCAATGGAATAATAGTTTCCTGAGATTTTGAAATGTATGGAATCATGTTGCAGTTTGCACCTTTCGTGATTTGTTTTTAATTATGAATACACATCCCATATTTTAACTTCTAGACCCATGTGAAGGAAATAAGAAATGCCTAGAGTAATAAATATGTCCCTACTTTTATCAAATACATCATTCAAAATCCGTTTTTACCGATAGTTGTATAGTAATCATAACAGCAGTATCCAGCATATATGATTTGGATGTGCATATTTTATCTCAGTGGCGTCTTCGTTAATGTTGTGTTGTCTGAGGGGCAGACTTAGAAGAAGAGAAGTCTTAATGAAAGCATTAAATGGGAAAATAAATTCAAGATAGAGATATGTAATCGCTTTAAAAGTGGAGTTTCAGTGAAAGCATTAATGGGAATGGTATTCCAGTTAAAAAAGGTCACTCATTTATGTCAGAAAATTTTGAAAAAGAAGTATGCCATGTCATTTCCGAGGGTTTAAGAAATGGTTGTATGGACATTAATGTTTTAATTGTTATTTATGCTTGTAAAATTTATTAAGAAAAGGTTTAAGGAATGTAGAATAAAATGTCTGAATGTTAATTATTAAAGTAGGACAATTTTTATCTCATAAGGAAAAAAGTTTTATAGTAATGGAAATTCTAATTGAATATGTTATAATTTTTTTATTTTTTTTAAATGGTAGTTTCCACGATTTGCAAGCATCTCAAAAAATTCCATATATAATATGAAGGATAGTTGATTGACTTCTAGTGAAAACTATGATTACTAGGCATAACAATTCTTATATTAAGAAGAAAATATCAATCTTATTTCCTATACAATATTGCTACAAGGAGAAGGAATCTCAAGTTTCATGGTTTCTCATTAATTTTTATAGGCCATTAGGATTTATAAACACATCAAAATTTAGCTCATACTTAATCTCAAAGATAAAACATTAAATCAGAGTGGTCATAGATATCTGCAAATTTTGTTCATACAAGGCTAAAAGTAATCTCATTGAATCCTAATGGATGCTAAGATTCATAGATGTGTTAGTTGATATATCAAGCATTAGGAGTGTGGAAATCAAGGATAACTCAAGTTTAGGGTTATCTAGCTAAGTTATTATAGACAATGGGATTCATGGACATCTCAAAGGCTAGTGTTATACAATATTCAAGTGATTGTTAATATTTTTTTGGCATATCTTATATTTCTATTACACAATATAAGTATTGATCATTGAACACTAACAATTTCTAGCATTCAAGGTCATCCATTCATATATCAACTACAAGGATAGTAACAGTATTTGATATACAAGCTTACTACAAGCATGTTGACCCTCAAACTTAATCGTTTTTCTCATATCATAATCACTCCTAGGAGTCATGGACACATCACATATTTATAATATAGAATATTGTAGATGTCAAATTAAATCCAAATAACCACTAGGGTTTGTGAATATATCAATTCATACATCAAATAGAGGGTTTTCTCAAGCTCATAATATAAAAAAGGTTACTAAAATAGACACGCATTTATAGCATTCATGGACATCTCAAAAATAACTCAAGAAAAAGACCAAAGATGGTTCAATGGGTATTAATAACCGTTAGGATTCATGTCCACATCAAAAATAAATCATTAAATCTTTGAAGTTGGTAGGAATCATGGACATACTAATCAATATATTAATGAAAATTCAAAATCATACACAACATTACTACAAGAAAAAACAATCTCATTATGAAGGTACAATTAATATTTAAAAGATAGTTAAAACATATTTAATATGCAAGATTACAGAAAAACTCACTAATATTTATGAACTAGTGCATTCATATAGCCTCTAATAGATATAATAATATAAATGAACTACATATGTGCCTAGAATGGCACTCAAAAAACCATCCAAAGTTGGTTGTACTAAAATATGTCAAAAACATGATATCATCATAATGTATCTATAGGAAATGTTTACAAAAAGCCAACCATAATAGCCCAAGGAAAATATATTGTTTGTACATGGATAACAATCATAAGAAAAAACTTATCATGATAAATACATAGCATAAAGAGTTATTTCTATGGTGTCAAAATATAATTTGATAGTCACTATACATCGAATATATATGAATTGAAGAAAAATAATCATGCATATATCAGTGATCATTCTACAACCCCTCTATGAATGGCTGGTGGTAATAGCCATTCTCTTGTCTGGAGTTGCATTCCATTATCTGCTAAGATGCCAAATATTGTAAAGTACCCTCCTTAGATAATGCATCAACCTCTCCATTTCTTTCCCTGTAAATGTGAATACCAAATATTTGATCAAAGGGAAACCTTAACATATCAATATCTTCCAATATTGGACACATACTATGGATGTGACATCAAGAAGTGCAATTGAACTAGTTGATCATTGTA
The DNA here is from genome assembly GCA_000404065.3 of Pinus taeda. Classification (NCBI taxonomy): domain Eukaryota; kingdom Viridiplantae; phylum Streptophyta; class Pinopsida; order Pinales; family Pinaceae; genus Pinus; species Pinus taeda. The sequence goes on along the minus strand of APFE031170740.1, from coordinate 7,136 downwards.
CTTGAATCCCCATATATTTGAATTCGTTGATATCCCAATTCAAGAGCAAACAAAATGAGCAATTTAAAACCCATTAACTCAAAATAATTATTAGTTCTGCTACCTAGACGAAATTTCATTGTGTAAGAGTGGTTGTGTGACACATGAAGAACTACCTCACCCCCCAATAACCCTTAGAAGAGGATGCTTCATAGAAATATGCCAAAAGAAAAGAAAAACCATTCACTTATTCACCTATAATTCTCTACGAGGAATGAATTATGAATCAAAGATAAAAGCATAGAGGACCAATGATTGAGTGGCTACTTTGTCTAGGACAACATGCTTGTCTAGAACTTTGTCTAAGACAACATGCTTGTCGGTGAAAAACCTATACGTTTCTCGCCAACTAAATGCCCGATGAGAGAAATAAAGGAAGAGCACAGGGCTTTTTGGGTAGACAACATGGGAAATTTTAAGGATGGAAATTTATCTTAAAGATTAGAAACATTGGTGAATCTTACTAATGCATAATATGCAAATTATAAAATACTTGGTGATATTTTAGTAAAAATATTCAAACTTCTAATGATTTTATATAGTCTCTATAATATTTTGGCAATTTTTGAGTTGAAATAATATTTTCTTTTAAAATTTGGGCGAATAATTTTTAGGAAAAATGGGAATTGGAAAATATTGTTTTCAAAAAAAGCATGGAAAATTAGCCCATCTGCGAATATTAGCCCCTACAATTTTGCCTGGTAGACAGTATTCAATCACGTTTCCCATGTTATTACATATGACTCTCCTTTCCACTCTAAAGTTAATTCCAATGATACCACATAAGAAAAAGGACGTGGTAAAAGAATATGACTTAAGGATTCCCCTTCATAATTGCATAAGGGGGACCAGATTGTACCAATGATACCTCATCTTGTAAGATTGTCTATTGTGGAAACCTAATTTTCCAAGGTACACCATTGAGAAAAAGGAGCTTTCATTGGGCACTCAATCTTCCATACATTTTTCTACTACCAGGAGAGATTTGAGGGTTTCATATGTTCAATAAAAAAAACATACCCAGACTTTGGCATCTAATTACTTGAAAATGGATGAGCCCATACCAAATTATCCTCCATGTTCTTGATACAAACATGATCAACATTCAGAATGGAAATATAGTGATACCAAAGGACAAATCATTCATCTTTTAGATGAATATTTTGTGTAGTATGCCAACCTTGTCCCCAAATTGATTAACTTTCCTCATCAACAATATGAGCTAAGATCTGATCTTCATTTTCCGAGAGGAAATATGCCAACTGCTATGGAAGACAATACTTTAGACCACTCTCAATCCATGGATCCAAGCCAATCCACAATTGCTCTCCATTTCCTACATTCCACACCAAACCCTTCTCTATCACCGGATATTATTGAATAATTTCCTTCCATATTACAAAAACTTTTAAATGTCTCCAATCCGAAGTGCAAATCCATTCCACTATGGACAAAGGAATAATTTACTTGTGGAATATGATATTAGTCCATAAATTATTAGTGGAAATCAACTGCCACCCCACCTTAGCAGTTAAGGCCTTAGCGAAGAAATGAATGTTCTTTAAACCCCAACCTCGCCATTCCATTGGTAAATATATTTTATCCCATTTTACTCATCTCAATACTTTACCCTCGTTCTGAACAACCCATAGATAATGAAAACAAATCTTACTAACTAAAAAAAGAGTCCCTTTTGGGATCGAAGAGAGGGAAGACCAAAAGAGCGAAATAAATTCTACAACTGATTTGGTGAGAATCAGTTTGTATGCTCTCGAAATCCATCTAAACCTCAAAGAGTTAAACCTCCTTTCAATTTTTCTAAGACCCAAATCCAATCATCTTTCTGGTAATCATTTGGTTTTAAATAGAAGCCCATGTATTTCAGGCTTTCTTCAATCAGCTTGAATTGAAAGGGAAAAGTTTGTTGCACATTCCTTGACTCTTCATTGGATCACCTTGAGAAGGAGATAGAGTACTTCAATTGATTTATCTGCATGTCTGTGGCAACTTGAAATAGAAAGAGCACTTCCCTAATAGAGGCCACATCTTGCCATGATCCATCAAAAAAAAGCAAAATTTCATCAACAAATAAAATATGAGTTATGAAATAGAGATTAACCACTTTAATGCCTCGTAAACATCCCATTCTTGTAGTGTCACCTAATAATCTACTCAAACCTGTAGCTATAATCAAGAAAAGTAGAGGGGATAATGGGAATCCTTGATAAAGAACCCATTGATCATGAAATATAGAAGTTACCCCTTTATTTGTGAGTATGGAAAATGAGACAAATGAGATGCAATTCATTACCCATCTAATAAAAGGAACTTCAAACCCTATGTGAGTCATCATCAATAGGATATATAGTGAGATTACCTTATCATAAGATTTTGAAAGACCAATCTTAATAGCCAAACCTTTTAGATTTTGGTTTTTTAAATTGTGGAGGCCTTATTATGCAACACCGATGGTCTCATGGATCTATCATTCTTCTAGATATGTGAATTATTCTTTAGACATATTTTTGGAAAAAATAATCTTGAGCCTATTTTCTATGATTTTTCTATAATATTGTAGATTACATTGCATGTGATATGGGATAGAAATCATCAAAATATTATAGTAAATCCATATTCAGAATCAGGGCTATAAAATTTGCATTGAAAGAACCATGCATTCTTCCATTTTATCTTGACTCTTCTATTGCCTTCTACTAATCCTTGAAAATAATATCATACATCTCTATAAATAATTTAATTGTCCACCCATTTCGAGTTGACCTTCTGTCCCTTTGAAAAATGTGGAGGAATTTATGAAGTTCTACATCTGAAATAGGCTCTATTCTCTTTGTAATCAACAGTTCTATGAAAAATCCTAGCCATAGCCACAAATTTCTCTATGGTAGCCATAGGGGGAGCTTTAAATAATATTTGGAAGTTGCTTTTCCCAATCTCAGCCAAATCTCTAAATGAATAAACTCTAACACCCTCTGTGTTATGCAACCATCTCATAAATTAGAAGAAAATATAGATCAACGACTTCAAAATTAGCCTCTTCGAGGGGGAAACCTCCTTTACATTACATAAATCAACAATTCTTATATGATTCAATGAAAGAACCTTGTTTCTAAGGGGTCACAATATAATCAATGCCGACATAACGATAATAATGTAAGGGCACAATAATAACAATAGTGGGCTTCTATGGGGCACAATAATAACAATATGGGGACAGCATGAGCACAACAATAATAATAAGGGATACAATGACAATAATAATGGGGGAATACACTAGTATTATAGGCACCGAACATGCCCCTCTCCTTCAAAAATGTGTTTTTCTCAACGCTTGAGTAGTTTTGGATGCTTGTATGTAAAATTCTCATCCTCCCATGTGGAATTTTTAGCAGGTAAGTTCTTCCACTTTTTGAGATGCTCTGAAACTGATTGATTCCATAGCTATGAAGTTCTTATTTCTGTGTTTTTTTCAAGTTCCAATATGATTTTTCCTTCCTCATCAAGTTTTTACAATGCAGGAACCTCCAATTTGTATCCCATAATACCAATATTTTGCAACACCCTGTACAAACCATAATACTTTGGTGATAATTTATTATCCTTCTTAGCTTGCTTGAGGGACATTTTTTTGCATGGTTTTAGTCATAGAAATACCCAGTCACCTACATCAAAACTACTTTCGCTGTGATTTTGATCTGCCTATTGTTTCATTCTATTCTGCGCCAAAGTGAGGTTATCCTTTAAGAGTTGAAGAACTTGTTGTTGATGCTTGATGTGATATTCCACTGCTTGAGCCTTAGAATTTTCTCTTAAAGATGATGTGATGGACACTCGATGATATCCATCGAGTTCCATAAATGGGGTCATTTTTGCTACAGTATGGAAGGAAGTGTTATACCGCCATGTAGCCAGAGGCAACCACTTGACCTATTCTGTCTATTTATTAGTTACAAAGCAATGCAGATATCCTTCCAAAAATTTGTTCACTATCTTAGTTTTCCCATCAAATTGAGGATGATAAGATGAGATATGAGCTCACTGACTACCCAGGCAAGAAAAAAATTATGACCAAAATTTCCTGTGAAAATGGGATCTCTGTCACTTACAATAATCTTTGGGTTTCAATGTAGCTTTTGTATTCTTTCCATAAATACAATACCAGTTGTACCAGATTTAAATGGATGATATAATGCACAAAAGTGTGCATACTTGGTAAGTCTATCAATTACCACCATGATGACACCCTTTCCTTTTGACTTGGGTAGACCTATGACAAAATCCATTGAAACCTCCTCCCAACGTTGAATTGGAATGGATAAAGGTTGTAGCAGACCTGGGTCTTAATTGTTTCAAATTTATTTTGTTGGAAAACCAAGCATTCTGCCACAAACTTTTGAATATCATATTTAAGGCCATCCCCAAAAAATTCCTTCTTAACACTTTGGTAAGTTTTTAAAAATCTTGAGTGCCCTCCTAATAGAGAGGTGTGCAATTCTAGAAGAATCTTTTGTTTTATTTGGGAATTCTTACAGAGGTATAAGCAATCTTTGTACCATAACTAATCATTTTTCCAACTAAATGTATCATATGTACTGAGATCTCACTGCAACTTTTGAATGAGTGCCCACACTTCTTCGTCATTATTACATTCATCCCTTGCTTCCTTTATCCAATATGGTTGGATAATAGAAATGGCCCAAGGCAATGCTTCCACATCCTCATCCTTTCTTGAGAGTGCATATGCAACAACATTTTGCTTCCCTTTTTTGTAGATGATTTCAAATTCATAACCCAACATCTTTTCTACCCTTTTTTGTTGCTCTTCTAAAGATAATATTTGTTATAAAAAGTATTTAAGCCTATCATGATCCGTTTTTACCTTTAAATATATTTCCATTAGGTAAGGTCACCATGTCTTAAGTGCATGTAGTATTGCAAATATTTCCTTCTCACAAATAGCTTTGTGTAAATACTTTCCTCTGATTGCATGACTATCAAAAGAAACAAGTCTTCCTTCTTGAATTAAAATAGCACCAATTCCATTTCCCGAGGCATCACATTCCACAATAAAGGTTTTTGTGAAGTCTGCTGTAGCTAATACCGATGCCTTGCAAATTGCCTCTTTAAGATGTTCAAACACAATCATTTCTTCTGGAGTCCAAGAAAATGCATCTTTCTTGAGTAATGTTGTTAGAGGTGTTGTTATTCTCCCATAATTCTTAACAAACTATGATAATACCTTGTCAACCCCAGAAATCCTCGCAGATGCTTTATGGACGTCAGAATTTTCCATTCCTTAATGGCTTTAATTTTACTAGGGTCTACCTTAACACCTTCATGAGATATAATATGACCTAGATATTCCACCTCCTATAGTCCAAAGAAACATTTGAAGGTTAATAATGGCTTTAATTTTGCTAGGGTCTACCTTAACACCTTGATGAGATATAATATGACCCAGATATTCCACCTCCTATAGTCCAAAGAAACATTTGAAGGTTTTTGCATTTAATTTTTTCTCCTCCAATAGTTTGAACACCCCGTTAACATGTTGAACATGATCCTTTCAAGACTTGCTATAGATTAGTATATCATCAAAAAATACTAACACAAATGTTCTGAGGAAGGGTTTGAAAATGGAATTCATCAAACCTTAAAATGTAGAAGGTGCATTGGTAAGGCCAAAAGGTATCATCAAGAATTCATAATGACCCTCATGAGTTTTAAATGATGTTTGCAGAATGACTTCATTCTTCATTCTTATTTGATGATATCATCAACAAAGATCCAACTTCATGAAGTAAATTGCTCCATGTAATTCATCCAACAATTCATCAATGATTGTAATGGGAAATTTATCTTTAATAATGAGCTTGTTGATCTCCTTATAATCCAAACACATATGCCATGATTCATCCTTCTTGTGCACCAATACAACTGCAACATAGAAATAACTTTGACTAGGTTGAATTATACTAGCCGCTAGCATTTTTGCAACAATAAATTCAATTTCACTCTTTTGGGCATAGGGATATCTGTAAGACCTGATGTTTGGAAAAACAATTCCTAGAATCAAATGATTAGCATGGTCATGATCACAAATAGGTGGGAGGCCTTTGGGAGTGTCAAATACCTTGGCATGATTGTGTTTGATCAATTTAGTGTTGTCTAAATTGCTATCATAAATTGTCAACCCGGGGCTCGTAAGCTGATGAAGTGAAGTGTACAATATATACTTAAGTAGCCTTTCCTAGTTCTTTTTGTCGTTTTTAGTTTATGTCTAAATTATATTCCTAATATGATGTGATGAATTTATAAACAAGTGAGTGAATGTGTGTGTATGTGATGATTTCTAAATGCTTCTTGAATTTTAAAGAGAAAGCTTGAATAATGACTTGAAATGAAACTAAAGCATCAAATGAAAGCAAAGCATTAAACGAAAGACTAATGGCACTAGTCCAATACCCTTACTGTTGTTAGAAATGGAAATGATATTTACATTAACTCTGCTGAAAGAAAAAGCACTACTCTAGAAATCCAAAATTTAAATGACAAATCACACTACTTATTCTTCCTTAACCTTCTGCCTTTAGCTGAATTGATCATGTGAAAAAGAAGAGTTAGGAGTGAATTGGCAATATGAGTCTAAAAACTAAATAAATCAAGCTGCAGTTAGATAATATTTTGGTCCCATAAAAGTTATTGCATTATGATAAACAGAACCATTAAGAGATTAGCATCTTGATAAAACTTTGATAAAGTAAACCAAATAAAGAAATTAGCTAATTAAGTAACTAATGAAAATCACAGCAAAAAATCAGCAGTTGAGGTAAGACACTTCAGATGCCACTAGTGTTAAAAAGAAGTAAAAGCACACTGTCCCGGGCTCCTAATCAAAGCTGTAAAAACACACTGATCAGTCATGAAGATTAAAGAAATACAAAACAGCATAATTCAAAACTGTACATTAATATACATGATCAAGTAAAGAAAAGAAATGCAAAAAAAAGGAAATTCAAAGGCTACTGTACAATGGTTGTAGCAGACAGGGGCCCTCCATCCACTTCAACCAATTAAAA
>APFE031170738.1:0-13284 GCA_000404065.3 Pinus taeda | reverse complement strand
TAATTTCCCAATGTTGTCTATAAACGGCTATTGTAAACCCATCTAGACCTAGTGCCTTATCAGGGTGGAGATTCCACATAGCTTCTCTAACTTCTTCCTTAGTAATCTCTTTATCTAATTCCCTATTTTGTTGGTTGTTTACTTATTTTTTTATATGCTGCAAAATTTCTTCATTAGCTATCTGCTGATCACTTGTTGAGAGGAGTTCTTTGAAGTGTTTATGTGCTGCATTTTTTACTGCTTCTACTCCTTTTATTTTTTGACCATTTTCTTGTATCTGTTCTACTAATTTTTTGACCTCCTTATTTTCATTGTATTGTGGAAGAAGGCTGTATTTTTGTCTCTAGATTTTAGCCGGAGACATCTTGATTTCAGTCTGCTTTCCTCTTCTTGTTGCCTATTTTGCTTATATATTTCCATATATATTTTCTTTTCTTGTATTTGGTCTTGCTTACTGTATTCCTTGTTCTCTTTTTCCTTGCAAAAATTATCCATCTTTTTTTGCAATTCGACCTTCCTAGCTTTGTCTCGAAGATCATTTTCTCTTGCCCAGTTTTTCAAGTGCATCCTTAGGTTCTTTAGTTTAGTTTCCCAAACATACTGGGGGGATCCTATGACACTTTATTTCCAACTGTCCTTTATTAGTTTTCCAATATCTTCCTTGTTGTCCCAAATTAGATTATATTTGAAGGGACGGGGTCCTTGATTTTCCAGCTTTCCCATTGTTAGCACCACCTTCTTGTGATCTGAAGTTGAGTTGTGAACAATTTTACTTTTCACAAGAGTGTAAGCAGTTTTTTTTTTTTTTTTTTTTTTTTTTTTTTTTTTTTTTTTTTTTTTTTCCATGGAAAAATCGTAATCTTTCATTATATGATGAAAAATTACATGTTGTATATGCTATGCCGCTTATGCGATTTCCTTCATGTCTATTGAATCTATAGTTTGTACATGTCTGTTTCATAATCAAATCATCACGCAGGATGATGCTGTATCAAGCTGTCAAAATACATCACGGAGGATGTTGTATAATAAGCAAAATATATAATTGCACCACGCAGGATGCTCTTCATATGTTTAAAAACTAGATATCTACATCAGCATATATACATAACAAAATCAATGATCATCTACCCGAGGGTAGATTTGGTCTATATAAGACCTGTGATAATACTGATACTGTGAGTTTCCCCTCTGTTCCTGGATTATCCACTGTCCTCCTGGATTGTGCGCGGCTTCCTTGGATAATTCGTCGGCACTGTGACTATGCTCCTTGTAGATATGACGATCCATGATGAAATTAAATTGTGTTTTAAGATGCATAACTTCATCCAGAATATTTAAGAGTGTGTGCATGACATCTAGACTTCTGATTCATCCAGCTTATGATAAGATTTGAATCCCCTTGTATTCGTAATGCTCTGTAATCATGATTTAATGAAAAATGCATAAGATGTCTAATAGTAATTAGTTCAGCGAAATTGTTCATTCCCATGCCTAAGCCCATCTTAACTTTGAAGTGATGATGCTCTGATAAGTGTATAATGAACACCCCCCCCGCCCCCCACAACCATGTTGTTGTGCAACACCATAAAAAAAGGCCCATGGTATGGAATGATCTATGAGGTCCGGGGCAACTGGTCTCCGAATGCGAGGAGGGGTAAAATCCGACAATTCATGATAATCTACAACGGTTTTGGCAGTAACAGATTGCCACCGAATCGAGCCATTTTCGAATATCAGTTTGTTCCTAGCTAACTATATTGCCCAGCTAATGATGAGGGGAAGGCATTTGCAGTTTGAACCGGAGTGGGCTTGATACCAAGCCTCCCATGCTAATGAAATGTTATCCCCCTCCCATATACCCAAGTTGCCAATCTCTTCTAACACTTCCTTCCATATTTGTTTAGTTATTCCACAAGTAAGAACAATATGGGTGGTCGATTCAGATTTCTATTTGCATAGTATGCACTAGGTGGGGCCGTGCATAGATCTGTGCATGAGTGATTCCCCAGTGGGAACCTTGTCCCGGAGTAAACACCATAAGAAGAGCTTGGACCTGGGAGAGGTCTTTAACTACTAGATGATCTTCCACCAGCTCTGTAATATTTCCGGTTTTTTGTGATTTATCAAACATAGGTACCCTTTCTTGGGGGAGTAATATCCAGATTCAGCCTTGTCCCACATGAGCTCATCTGATCCATCTTTAATGCGAATATGAGATTCACTCAGAGCATTCTTGTACTCCTCCCAGCTTTGGTGCCATACCTGAGGTAGGTTCAACTGCACTGCAGATTTCCATGCTTGGAAGAAAATTGTCGTGTTCTCCTGATCCGCTATGTGGGCTATAACTCTAGCATTCTGTTGTTCAAGTACCTAAATAAGCTCTTGTGGGAGATAACACCTCCCTCCACCTCCTATCCAAGGATCCATTGCGATGCGTGCCCTGGATCCGTCATTTATTCTCCATGTTAGGTGGCTACGAATGAGGGGGATTGAGTACAATAGAGCTTTCCATACTGATGATATAGCTGTTCTACTCCAGCCAGGTAATCAGATCCAATCCATGAGCTGTAAGGGCCAGATGTACTTATGGTATGAGATAGATGTCTAGAGGTTTTGTTTTGTAAGCAAAGTCCACCCCATTTTCACGGCCAGGGTGTGTGCAAAGTGTGTGAGATCCTTTAGGCCCCAACCTCCCCACTTCTTTGGAAGAGTAATGTTGTCCCAGCTGATCCATGCAAAAACTTGCTTATCCTATCTTCTGTTCCAGAGGTATCTACAACATGTTTTCTTTAGGCGTGCAAGGATACCTCTAGGTATCCAGGCTAATGCCATCTAGAATATAGGAGTGGCCTCCAATACAGATTTAATGAGAACTAACCTCCCAACCCTGGATAGGAAGCGATGGCTCCAGTGCGAGATCCGCTTCTCTAGTTTAGTGATTAGCCAACTCCAATCTGCGATCTTGTGTCCCGTCGGCTTGATCCAATAACCCAGATATTTGAACCCCTGATCCATCTATCGAGGGTTATAAGGGAATCAATGCATGGCCAGATCGAATTCTTGAGCTGAGGTGTGAGCCAAGGATATAGTAGATTTAGAGTGGCTTGCCATCATACCAGTCGCCTTGTAGAAGGAAGCAAGGATATTATCAAAGGTGTTCGTGTCTCATACACTTCCATCCAAAAATATGATGACATCATCTACAAATAGAAGATGCGTTAAATAACACTACTCCGTGATCTTCAAGCCTGATAATCTGTCATGCTATTTTTCATGATAGATGAGTCTGCTCAGCCCCTCCATAACAAGTAGGAAAAGGAGTGGGGAGAGAGGGCATCCCTGCCTGAGGCCCCTTTCAGCATGGAAAAAAGGGGAGGCAGATCCATTAATGAGAAGACTATATGAGGGAGTTGATATGCATGCCATTATCCAATTTGTAAAAAGAAGAGGAAAGCCCAGGTAAATAAGCAACATTTTGATATAAGTCCAATCCACTCGATCAAAGGCCTTGGCTAAGTCGATTTTGAGAATGATTCCTTTTAGATGGCGAGCTCAGATAGAATTGATGGCCTCTTGAGCAGTGCCAATCGCTTCATGAATCTGGCGGTCTTCAAGAAAATCAAACTGTTCAGGGAGAATGTGTTGTGAAAGAATAGATCTGATACGATTGGCAATGATTTTCGAAATAATCTTATAGAGGCAGTTGCAGAAGGAGATGGGACGGAAGTCATCAAATGAGATAGGGGAATCAATCTTAGGAATGAAGGCTATGAAGGTGGAGTTGATGGCATTGTAAAGTCTCCCAGATGAACGACATTCCTCCACAACCTGTAGTATATCTGAGGCCATAATATCATAAAAATCCAAGTAGAATTCAATAGTCCATCCATAAGGTCCCGGGCTTTTATCCTTCTTGAACCATTTCAGAACCCCCTCCAGTTCCTCCCTCGTAACCAGAGAGGTTAATTCCATTGCTTCCTTCTCACCTACAAAACGGGGGAAAATTCCAGCCACCTGAATGATATTTTCCAGGTTGGCTTCATGGGGGGCTTTGAATAGACTTTGGAAATGAGATGTTCCCAATTTGGAGAGCTTTTGAAAATTGTCTACCAGATCTCTATTGGGAAAGGGAATTTTCCAAATCATATTAGTGACCTTCCTTCCTTTTGCATAATTCTAGAAAAATCTGGTATTGTCATCTCCTGCCTTCAACCATATGGCCCTGCTCTTCAATCTCCATGCTTCCTCCCTTTCCTTCAGAATCTTGTCTTTCTGGAGCTCTAGCTCGATCAATTTTCTCTTTTCTTTAACCGTTGTAAAGCCAAGATTCCTGTCATCCATCAACGATTCCACCTTTGCTTCAATGTCCAGAATCTTCTGATCATCCTTGGCTTTCTTCTCCTTGGCCCAAACCATGGTTATATGTTTTATCTTGGAGAGATTATGGAAGAATCCTTCCGCTGCCGATCTATGATCAGATATAGGGTGGGACACCCAATAGTCCTTGATCAGATTAATATATTCCTCGTCTTGTAGCCAACCATGATTGAACTTAAAGGGAGCCCTTGGCTTGGCTTCAGGTCCCAAGATTTCCAAATAGATAGGCGAATGGTATGATTTTCCCCCTACCCCAACCCATTGTCTGTATTTGGTCAGTCTCTGAAGCAGAGAAATCTTAATCAAGAATCTATCTAGTCTCCTTTCGAGGGCCGCATCCCCTATCCTCCGATTCCTCCATCTAGGCATCAACTTATTCATGGGGATATCCGAGAGTTGATGAAGCTCTAGAATGTTTTTAAAGGAATCAGATAATGGGCCAACCTGTGCATGTGAACCCCAGGATTCCCCAAATCCCATAGAGAAATTAAGGTTGCCCCCAATGATAATCTAATCAATAGTTGTCATGCTTAATCCAAGAAAATTTTGCCAGAATTCCTCTCTCCTTTGGCAGGGGCCATAAACATTGATGATCCCTGTCGCAGAGTGGCAAGAATATGCTCAATGGATACTGCACTTCCCAAGGTTTCTTGTAGCATGAGAATATCAATTGTTTCATTTTCAATCAACCTCTGCAAGGCTAGTTTCTTGGAGGTACTAGCCAGACCTCTGCAATTAAAGGATAGGCATTTCATGGTGGAACCCCCTCTGGGGCTTTTAGTGCTCTAAGGACCCCTTCCATAGTGGATTGCTTGCTTGATACTACCTCAACTCCAAATTTCTAAATAGCTTTGGATAGGTTAGATTTGCGCCCCCGGGAAGTAAGAGCAGGGGGTCCAGAGTAGACCAATCCCAAACCAGTAGGAGGATCGATACTAGGTAAGGGCCTAGATTGGAGGTTGTAAGGATGTGACAACATCTGGCATGATGAGGCCACGACCTCAGATGAGGGAGGAGAGGAGGAGACAGTAGGAGATGATGGTACGTTGGTGGGAGGAGGGGGGGTGATTGTCCAAGTAACCAGAGATGCAAATATATTCGATGATGTATCAACGGAAAGAGATAGCGGAGATGATATCAGAGGGGGAAAAGAAACTGTACCTGAATTCTGCGCCACCTCTGCTGTAGCTGTAGCCCTAGCCCGAGTCAACAGGGGCGAGGGCACCCTGGTTGCATCCTCTGCCTCTTTCAACGAACCACCCACATGGGTATTCTTAGGTACAGGTGTGCTCAAATGCGATGCCGGAACTGGGGCAAGGGGTACCGTCATAGGAGCATTTCATTTTTGAGTCGAAGGCGAGCCTAAAGAGTTTGCTGTTTTCGTGTGCAGAGGGAATTCTTTGAATACATGCCCAATCTTGTGACACCTTCTACAACGAAACGGTACCCCCTCGTAATCCAAGATCTGAATCCTAGTGTAGTGCCTCCATTTCAGTGTGATCTTCTCTTCTAAACCCTCCCTTGTGTCCAAGTGAACCAGTATTCTTGCCAGCGCCAATTTTTCATCTGAACATATGTCTTGTCATATTCCAGGTATGTACCAAGGGAATTTCCGATCCTAATAAACACCACTTCAGACCAGAATTGTAGGGGTAGACCTAGTAATCGCACCCATATAGTTCTTGCTCCAATTTGTTCCTGCTCCGGATCGAATAGCGGAGACTAGCGCTTGAGGAGGACCAGTGCCATCTCAATGTGCCAATATTTGGCTAGGATCAGGTCAGTGTATTCAACTCTCGAAAAATGTAGGGAAAACCAACCCCGTGCCAGGCTCTGAACCTCCAGAAGCTCCTGAAGAATGCCCACCCATATCTCTTGAACCCAATTTGAGAGTCTGGTTGCTGAGTAAGCCCTCCCTCGCACATGTCCAACAAGTACTCTGTTGGCCTTATCCACAACCTCGCCCATTGAGATATCGTCTCCAAAGGTGATGGTAAGATCCTTTGTGGATTTCTTCACGCACTTAACCTTCCGCTTTCCTGTTCTCGGTGTCGATGGGTGCTCCGATAGTGGATCTGATCCCAAATCCTTCAGAGAATTTGACGACATAGGGATTATGACTAGGGAGTCAAAACATCCCGATGGGAGGGAATTAGGGTTTGCCCCATCCAGATGTGGTGCTCTTAGTGGGGGAACTAGGTTAAAGGAGGGGAGTGGATCAAAATTAGGGGAAGGAGGTGAAATAGTAGAGAGAAGATTTAACATGCCAGGGGAAAGCGGAGGGTTGTCTAAACCCGGGGTCTCCAGTGAGAGGGATACAAAATGAAATGACGATGTAGAGAATTCAGGGAGCACAACCGACAGCAAGAGACCCGGGTTAGGAGGAGCAGAACGATTATGGCTAGGGTTTGGACCACGATCGCAAAAAATGGAATGTCCTTCATAAGGATCCTGAGAATAATCAATCGCCTCTTCTACATAATCCATTGCCTCCATAACGGAAACTGCCTTCGAACCCATCGAGAAAGGAGTTAGTTGACCAAGGACGGTGAGATGGATGTCGATCAGTTGAGAAAATAGGGAGACAATTGTTCAATATTAGTCAAATTAACTGCAATTTAATTACAGGTCTGTTCCTGTGCAGATGTGGGAAGACGCACTCGCCACCTGCCCACCTGTGGCCACATCAGAGCCCAAAATCCCATCCTCTTTCCGTAGTTTGACATTAGTTAGACCTAGATGTTGAGGACACATTGTGCTCCAAGAGTGTAAGCAACTGCTATGCTTTCATGAATAAGTATCTATCCAACCTTTCTTTTATGTTGTTTTTTCCAATTATTTTGTTGTTCCAAGTGTATTTGCCATTATTTGGCAGAATGCCTATTAATTTGTAATCTTCTATTATTTCTTCAAGAGCTTCTCTTGACGGGTCATTGTGAAAGTTTCCGCCAAAATTTTCTTCTGTGTTCCTTATCATATTTAAATCCCCTCCCAGGATTAAGCGCCCATTTTGTCTCTCTTCTATTTCTTCTTTAACTAATTTCCATCATTGTTCTTTCTCTCTATAGTGATTTGGAGAATACAAGTTTATAATTCTATACTATTATTTTGTATTGAGATTCCTTAACTCTGTTCGAATCCACTGTCTGCTAGTTTTGTGGGTCATTAATTCCCATTTTATTTTATCCTAGATGGTGCTGATTCCTCCTAATGCTCCTGTGGTTTCTAACGCCACTTCTTCATAGTGTTTTAGTTTTTGAATCATTTTTTGACTTTCTTGCTTGTTTGGTTTGGTCTCTTGGATCATATATATCTATATATCTGGTTGTTCCTTGGCTAAAATGTCTCTAGCTACATTGAATTTGAAGGAGGTTCCAAGGCCACGACAATTCCAAGAGACCACTATCATTATTTATTGTTGTGTTGGTGTGGTCCTCCCTTTCCTCTTTGCTGAGTTTTTTCCTGACATCCTGTTTGTTTCCCAAGGAATGAATCCATTGGTTGTTGCATTCCTAGGGCCATTTCTTTGGCTACTGCCTCATCTCTAATTTATTTATTGGATTTCCTTCCCACTTTTTTTTGCTGATCCTAGGCTTGGGGGATTTCTTTGGCTTTGTTTCTAGTTATAATGCGATCCACTAAGGGATGGGGAGGGGAGGATATTGGGTTGGGGGTGGATATGGTAGGGTTTGAGGGTGGGGATATGGGAGAGGGTGGATCAATGGAGTCTTCTAATGGCTCAAAAGGATTCACAGTTGTGAGATGAGGAGGAGTAACCTTTGCTGGAGGCTGGGATGTTGATTCATTAGCTTTATGGGACTGATAAATATTTGGCGCAGTCTGCTTATTGGTAGGCTTTTTTCTTTTCACTTGTTCCCATGTAGGTTCTTGCTCTTCTGCATTTTCATTCTCTATTTTTTAGGACACCTATTTGCAAAATGACCATACTTGTGACATACCTTGCATTTAAATGGTATTTTCTCATAGTCCAGTTGCTGAATATGTGTCCACTGGTCGACCTTGATCTTTATTTCTTCTGGGAGGCCTTTTCCGAGATCTACTTCCATAAATATTGTTGCACATGCATGCATATTGTCTTTTGGCTCACATCTGTCAACATATTTACCCACTGTGTTTTTATAGCCTTTACAGATTTTTCTCCCCAACAGTGAAGAGGAGGATGCGGGAGCCTAACCCACATAGGCACTATGCTTGGGACATCCATCTCCGGATCAAAATATGGTGTCCACCTGTTCAGGTATAAACCTCTAGAGTCCATGAAGTAAGGTCCATTTCTAAATATCAGATCTCTGTCCTCCTTTGTTTCAAAGAGAAAGGTGTAGTAACCCCTTCCAAAGAATCGTATTGCTATCTTCCCCTGTGTGGTTTCTTTCCAATTTATTTCCACCCATTTTTGCACTCACTTGGGTGATGGCCACAACCCAGTAAACTACCCAACAAGTCTGCATTCTGCCAAAGAGATGGCTGCTCTTCCTGGAAATGCTGGAGGGAGGGAAATATCTGGGATACTTTCAAGTTTCTTGACAAACTTATTGATTGATGGCCTATTCTTTTGAGCTCCATTCTCTGCGATTAAAGATGCAAAAGCTTCTGCATTTTCTTCATTCCCTATCTGCGAGGAAGAGTGAGGATCTCCCTCCTCAGAGGGCTGCATGGTCTAGTTGGCCTCAACAGTAGGAGGCTGCCGAGAGATGGATCTGCAAGGGAAGCAGGCGGCTAGGTTAGTGCAAGCTCGGGCTGGGCTGTTGTGCGTGCGATCCTCCAATATACAACATTATAATGACATACTTCACCACCATTGAGCGCTCATTCTTTCTCAGTTTCTAATCTGCATTCCTCTGCGTTGTAAGTAGAGATTCCCTACTATAGGTCAGACATTTCTATTATAGTGTCGACCTTTTTGGTGCATCAGTCATCGAAGATCCTGGTCCCTTGGGAGTAGATAATGTTAGCAACTGCAACACTGCAGGGAGTGGTTCTAGGTGCAAGGACAAGGCCGAGGAAGGATTTCGATAGGGAATTCAAGTGGTTTAGGAGAAAAAAAGAACTTGAACATAGAATTCATTTTAACTTTAAACTTACCAATCAAATACTAAGAATATAAAATCTTTTGAGATATAATTATTTCTTCAAATTTTATATTTAAGAAAAAGATTTACACTTGTTTATGCATAATGTTTAAGTGATTATCTTATTTCATCTTAATTTATCAGTTAGCTCAATTAGCACAATGTTTCAAAACTCTCATTTCACCTTGTTTCTTCAATGTCCAATCGATTCCCTCACTCCACCTTCGTTCCTCAACTGACTCAATTTGTTCAATCAATTAATTTGGTCACTCTTCAATCAATTCTCCTTTGTTCTTTGTTCCTTAATTGGGTAAATTTGCTTTGTTTAGTTTGCTTATACAATTAAAATAATTTTTAAGAGATTAGTCAAAGCAATGGTTATATATTTAATTTTAAAGTTATTCTCAAAGTAAACACCAAATTAATATATATTTTTTAATTTGTGAAATAAATAAAAAATATATCATTAAA
Organism: Pinus taeda; assembly: GCA_000404065.3. Classification (NCBI taxonomy): domain Eukaryota; kingdom Viridiplantae; phylum Streptophyta; class Pinopsida; order Pinales; family Pinaceae; genus Pinus; species Pinus taeda. The sequence goes on along the minus strand of APFE031170738.1, from coordinate 3,343 downwards.
CAAATTTTTTATTTTTATTTTTTTAAAACTAAATTTAAAATACTTTAAAATTCATACATATATACTAAACATGAAATACTTTAATCAATCTCAAAATCACTTGTATCAAAACGGCGTGTACCTGCTCTCCCCTCCCTGACTGTCGTCCATGAAGGAGAGGACTTCATGGATGGCGCATGCGTCGATGACTTGGTCGATAATAAAGTTGGAAATTATTAATTCCTACTTGTCTATAGTTACAATTCTCCATTTGAGGAGTTTGTTCCTACATTATAGGGATTTAGTTTTTCCTATATTAGTGTGTGGTTGAGAGAATCTCTCAACCACACTACTGTACGTCTAAGATAGCATTCCTATCTTGAGACTATGATTGTATAAATATCTTGTAATTTCCTCATTCATTAATAATAGAAAATATATTGAGTGTATTACTTTTATCTTGGTATCAGAGCCTGTGAGGGCCTGGCCCCTCCTGGGGCTTGGCCTTCCTGGGCTGAGGGAAAATAAAGAGTGTAATAAAGAGTGTATTTTTGTCTATCATATCTGTTTGAGAGAACGGTAAGGCGGTGGCAGCGAAGACGGTTTAGCAGGAGTGCTACTGATGGTGTTTTCACCTGAACGCAGCATAGTTTGGCGGATGAATTGGTTGCAGAATAGTTTGGCGTACGAATGTTGCCATTTCTTTTTAGACATGTTTAGTGTGATTTTGTGATTGCGTTCCGTCGTGATTTTATTTCATTAAATGGGGAAGTCGTGATTCTGAGTGATGCGTCGATCGGCTTAGATTTCGATTCCTTTGGCCAAATTTGTGCATTATTGGGCTTCAGTCAAAGGGTATTAACTCAGTGTGTTTCCTTTTAGCATTCAATAGATTGATCCTTGAGGGTTTTCAGGGATCTGCTACTGTTCTTGAGGATGCCCTGAATGGAACAGTGACTGTTAGGCCACTACCCCTTGGAAGGCCTACCAGTGATAAGGTAGAAAAACGAGGAGCACACTTTTTTGGTATAACTATTACAGAGCAGCAAGCTGAAGCTGGAATAGTCGTTAGAGTCAGGCCGTTGTACTGAACCCAACGAGAGGATCGGCTCATACTCGACAGTGCTGGACATGGTGGATCGGAGCGCCTTGACGAAGCCAGAGTCGCCGGCGGAGGCGAGCAACAGGATCCGCAAGAACTGGACGTATTTCCGCGTGGAGCTGGACCTAAATATAATCTGATCTTATCGGATCATATTTGCCATGCGTGTCAATTTTATCTTACTGGTGGCATTCGCAGTAGTGGGATTGGTCAGAACTTTCATCGGCCTCTGCACGATTCTCTGGATCCTCTACACGAAATTCTGCAACCCGGTGCGGCAGAAGAGCCGAATTTTTGTTAGGCCATTACCGCTTGATTGAGCTGTTTTTATCTAGAAAGCCCTTACCGCTTGTACTGCCATTCTTTGTAGGGACTGCACTGTTTTCCATGAGCTGGTATGGAAACTGAATTGATGGAAAGCAAAAGGTCCCGATTAGCTGCTTGTGTGATGTTGGAAAAGATGCTGGTTCGTGGTCTTCTCAAGAGAAGTTTATGAAGGTTGCTAAAGAATTCAGCATTATGTTGATCACGTTCGATGACCGCGGTGGAAGTGTGGCTCCAGAGGCAATCTATTGCTCCAGCTCATGGAAAGTCATAGAGCAGTCATTTGGCGAGGAATTCTTGTGCTTGGGCCTCTGATCTGCATCGGCCTCTTCTTGAGAAGAAGAAGAATCGTTTCAGCGGGACCATGGTCAACAAAGGCACATTGCAGCTAGCAATTGTGGGTGCTATTTTAGCCTTCAGGACGGTGATCCAAGTTTTGAGCGGGAAGTTCTTCAGGGAATGAGGTTTATGCTTCTCTCACCCGCTTCTCGGCACACTTTATATGAAGGCACGCTTTCAATTGTGAGAAATCGACTGGTGATCAGATGTCTGTGGATAGAAACTCCGCCCGGAAGAGGAAGGCCTCTAATGTGATCGGTCTCCATTTTGGAAATGTCCGATTTCCACCTAAACTCAAGCCCATCGTTACGGCTCTGCCTTGTCGGCCTGCTTGTAATGAGAGAGTCTTGGAATTGAAGGCCGACGCAACCGCTGACATCGAAGGTGAAGTCAATTTTGTTTTGCCGATTGAGCACGTGGATGCTTGAAATCAGTACTCAAGCAGCTGAACAGCGTATTGGAAAGGACTTTGCAACGATATACAAAAAAAAATTCAGATCTTTATAAGAGAACAGAGGTTTTGATTCAAGAGTTAAGCATTCCAGTACTTGGATCGAAGCCATTGAGTTTTCCAACCCAGTTTGCGCAAAGTATTTTTTACTCAGTTCCATGCATGTTATTGGAAACAAAAGGTGTCGTATTGGTGGAATCCCCATTACAATGTAGTTAGGATTTTCTTTTTAACAATTTGTGCATTAACCTTTGGTTCCGTGTTTTGGGATCGTGGCTCAAAAAGAGATACAGTTCAAGATCTATTCAATGTGATGGGGGCATTATTTGTTGCTGTCTTGTTCGTTGGAGTCAATAATGCATCCTTAGTACAGCTAGTAGTTTCTGTAGAAAGAACCGTCTATTATCGGGAGAAGGCAACTGGAATGTCTGTGCCTTTCCATATGCATTGGCTCTCGTTTTTTTTTCGCTGGTGGCAGCTTGGCGCCTGAGGCATCCCTGCCAAGTTATGCTCCTGTGCTGCGCTTACGATTGCCACTGATCCGCCTGCCCTGTCGTGCCTTTCGTTTCAGAATTGCAGTATTTTGCTTTGAGGGCGTTTTTGCAGCAGAGACGATGTTACTAGCTTTGCTATTGAAATGTTTTTTTCATTTCTCTGATGATATTGCAATATATTAGCTGTCATGACAATAAAACGGGTTGTAATTTAAGTGACATTAGCCTGATCAACTATTGTCACAATTTTGAATGTGTGTTGGAACTGATCATTCCAACACTAAGCAAATTGCAGGGAATGGTGAACACATGACAGTGAAAATTATATCAATTGAAGCTACATCAGAGATTGGAGGATGATTGAGATCCTGTTGGAGGGTGTTAGCAAGCATGAGGCAATATGCTTGAAAATTGTTCTTGAAGGGAAAATTGTGTTCTCTTCGTGGGGCTGTGAGTGCCTCTGTTCTGGTGGACAACAAAATAGATTTTCTGTTTTAGTGTGGTTTGTAGAATAGACTCCCTAGTATGTTGTAATAGTTATTGTATGTACCAGAAAACTCCAATGTTGAAATGTAAGCCTTGCTAAGGCATTTGAAAGTTCGTGGTGATCTCAAAACCACTTTGTAATGGTTTGTGGTCATCCTGAAACCATCT
>APFE031170726.1:0-10541 GCA_000404065.3 Pinus taeda | reverse complement strand
AACATAACTATACGTGCTTTTGGCAACGGTCGTCCGTCCCATCTTCCAAAATGTAACCTTAGATTTGTATATTTATACTTTTGAAACTTGCCCTATGTGTAATTAGAAAGAAATGCAAATACAATGTTTAGATATTGGAAAGCGGAGGGAGGGCATCACTGGAGCCGCGACTAATCCTTTGAGGGTTTTGGTTTACGTTCAAGTTGATTAACTTCACAGAAACGAGTGAAAAGTTTCAAACAAATGGAGCCCTGACTAATCCTTTGAGGGCCCTGACTAATCCTTTGAGGGCTTTGGTTTACGTTCAAATTGATTAACTTCACAGAAACGAGTGAAAAATTTCAAACAAATGATGATCTAGAGAAGTTTGCGATTATGATCGGCTGGATAATTCCAGCGATATCATATCTAACAAAGGCTCATAAAATTACTCTGCCTTTTGACGACCGAAAACTTCGAAAGTAACACATGCAAAAAGTTAATAAATGTGTAGCTGCAACCTCATTGTCAACAACAGAGGAGGAGGCTTGAACCAAGGACCTGCACCCTAAGTAGAACCATGCACAATTACTTGGCTGAAAATACTTTTAATGTGATCAATTATGTTCCTACAAGTGATTTTTGTTGCAACCAATAGAAATTTTAAAGGCTATACAGAAATGAAATCTAAATCGAAATATCATAAACTAATTATCAAAATTAAGAAAGACGGGAAGTTGTTTGAAGAGATTAAACTAATTAAAGAAAATGAAATAAAAACAACAAAATTACACTAACAACAAATTACCTAAACATGCACAATGACTTGGCTGAAGATACTTTTAATGTGATCAATTATGTTCCTACAAATGATTTTTGTTGCAACCAACAAAAATTTTAAAGGCTATACAGAAATGAAATTTAAATCCAAATATCATAAACTAATTATCAAAATTAAAAAGGACGGGAAGCTATTTGAAGAGATTAAACTAATTAAAGAAAATGAAATAAAAAGAACAAAATTACACTAACAACAAATTACCTAAAATTTAAAGAAAGCACAAAAAATAAATAGAGTACCTGAAACGAATAAAATTTAAAGAAGCACAGGAAATAAACAGAGTCCCTGAAACGAATTTGGAGCAGCGGAATAGAATAGCCCAACCAGGGTTTGCGTAACAGCAGCAACAAGAGCTCATTGGAGGATAACAATTCTCAACTTGGCGGTTCCTGTGCATCAAATCATAAGTGCATCAAATCATAAGGCCGAAATGAATGAATTTACTTCGAGATATACAAAGAATAACATAATCAAGAAATAGTATTGATCTCAATCATTTGGATACAGGAAAGGATCTTCTGGAATAGTCAGATTTACAAAGAGATAGATGGTATATCGAAATGAATAACAAAATCAAGAAATAGCGTTGATCTCAACGATTCGATGTAGCGAGGATCTTCTGGAACAGTCCAAATCCATTGTGATTATCAATAGAAAGATAATTCAACAATTGCAACCAACAGAGAATCCCCTGGAAGGAATGAGAGGTCCAGATCCATTGGTGTCTTCTTCTATCAACCTACAAATTTTGACCATTAAATTTTACCCACAGAGTGTTTGATTTGGAACAAAGACACAGAGCGTTTGATTGGGAACAAAAACCAGACACCAAAATGGCGCTTCCCAGAAACGAACAGTCCAGAGAACATGGATTACAGTAGCACACAACGCCATACAAAGTAGGTTATATATCTAAAAAATGTCGGGTTAAAATGACACACTACCCACAATACCTGGCATGTTACAGCGAAAAAAACCACAGGTTACATGAGTGGATTGAAGCCATGAATGAAAAAGTAAATGTAATAGAAATGGCATGGTATGGTGAACACATGAGGGTAAAATTATTGACGAGGAAACAGAGGCCATTAACGGTAAAATTTTGTGGAGAAAAGATTAAACCACAAACTAAACTAACACAACAGATTAAACCCCAATAGGGAGCTATGAGAAGTGATTAAAAAAACCAGTGATGCTTGAATTCCCACAGAATAAATTGGTGACGCGAGAGCCAGAAACCGATTGAAGCCAGGAAGGGAAAATTCAATCTAATAGAAATTATTGATGATGCCGATTGAAACAATGAAGGAAAATTTAAATTTAATAAAAATTATTGAGGAAAATTAAATCTAATAGAAATTATTGAGGAGGAAGCAGAGCCTTAAATTCAATAAAAATGGTTAAAGAACCAGAGACATACAGATATAGAGACATCTCTGCATACAGATTGGGATTCGATTTCATTTCTTCGGCAAGGTAATCGGGATCAGCGAGGTAGGCTTTGAACAGCAGCAACCTCAACCACCTCTTTCCTTCTTTCTTTCATTTCCCTGGAAAAAAAAACAAGGTTATGAAATGGAATTAGATCTATCAACAGAAACACTGAAATTAAATAAAATTTGATCCATACATAGCGTTTCATAACCCAAAGAAACTGTTAAGAAACTCAACTGCGCTGCCCTTATGTTGCCAGCCTCCTGCTCTATCGCACACAACCATGACTGACTCAAACACAAACTCGACCTTGACCTAGACACACACAAACCCATAATCAAACCACACAGACAACCAAACACACAGAAGCATAGCCAGACGTGATATGGACAGATGAGGAGGAAGATGCTGGACAAATGATAAGACTTAATAGGTATATATAGGAGAGATTCCCCGCACCCTTCAACGGCTACAAGAGTTCTACCGCCTCTTACTTCAAAATCCCTGCTCTCTCGTCCATTGAGAGTTCATAGTTTTTCAAAATTAAATTGAATCCGCGCCTCTTCGAAAATAGTTTGGGTTGATGCATTTTTGTCCACGTTCCGCTTTTGTTTGTTTGTTTTTTTAATGTTTCTTTCTATTAATGTTTGTTTTTTTTTCCTTTCCATGGCACGTCTTGTGAATAGTGCTTCAATTCATGCTTATATAATTTTTTTATTTATTTCAATTTGGTTAGTCACATTAGTATGAATTTGCGGTTTAGAATTGGCTTAGATTCATGCTTTTAAATTTTTTTATTTATTTCATTTGGTTAGTCACATTATTATAAATTTTTTTTTATTTATTTCATTTGGTTAGTCACGTTATTGGATTCGATTTTCATTTTAATATTTTATTTATTTTGAGGATGTTTGAAACCTGTGCGTTGAAAGGCTTTGCATATTATTTATTTTTAATTTTATCTAATACTTATGTGAAATTTATTGGATATTAATATTATTTTTATTTATTTTAGATTGCTAAGAAATATGCATGGTAGTAACTTGACAAAAGTTTTTAATAATGCAACTGAAAATGTGTATGTCTATCTTGGATTTTACAATGAAGGGCAAGGTCTTCCATATTGATAGGTATTAGTGTAGTTATATAAATGAAATGGTTAGTAAACCCACATGAACATCAAAACATTTACCTCATGATATATTTCACATTATGAGGACTAAAAAAATGATCTCTCTTATAATTAATGATATTCCTTATAAAAAATCATGGTAACAAATAAAGTTGCATGCAATGCTATCAAGTTGATACTCTACAAGATTGAGGCATGATAGATTACAAACAATTTCAAATCTTTTACTGTGTAGATAGAGTATAATGTCTAATAATCTCACACAATTTGCTAGATACTATTATAAACTCCTTGAACTTTTATCTTTGATGGTTGATTACATGTAACTCAAATTCTATGCCATGACAACATATTTCTCTTACATGGCAACTTGGAATCATTCTTGTGGAATTTTATTATGTTGCCATCTTCAATAGTTAATTAGTTGCATTGAAGCATGATGATAAAATGCTCTCTAGTTTTGTGAAAAGAAGAGTTTAATACTTTGTTTTGAGTTTTATTTCTTCAATCATTTCACCACCCAATTTGACACTGAGTTGAAGAGAGTCTATTCTAATTTTTCACAACTACTTTTACTTGTGTTTTCTTTGGGTTCACAGTCAGTTAAGTGTTAGCATATTTAGATGAATCGTTTATTTTCTTCTTTTTAAGTTATTTTTTATGATTTAGTTGTTTACTTTACTAGTACTTTTTTTTTTCTGAAAATAGAAGAAATCATATGTTTAACCCTTCAATTATGTCCGATGGGAAATTTAAAACAAGAAAAAAGTCCACCTTAATATATGGTACTTATTTTAATTTTTAGTTTTTTGAAATAGCCCAAGAGTAGAAATTTTTGGTAAAATATGGCTAAATTAGTTTTCACTAAAATTTTGAAATACATACAATATTTAAATTTTGTAGTATATATTGGTAGCCGAAATTGAATAAACTAAGAGATGGGAAGTTAAACCAAACTTAAAACAAATAAATAAATGCGAAGTGAAAAAGTGACCAACTGTGTGTGGATAAATAATTAACCTCTCTTCAGCAACTAATTTCCATTGGTTGCAGCAACATCCGATATCAAATCCAAAATCATGGAAAAAAGAGAGATGTTAATGAATTTAACGGAATGCATACATCTTATAATAAAATATATGCATGAGCAATAAAGGATATGCATGAGCCTCATTTCTGCTAAGCATATATGCCTCAATGGATATATATGGTTTCTTACGACAGATAACGAGAAATCTCCAAACTGTAAAAAGTTTTCAAGGGATGTAATTATTCTTTTATAAACAACCATTTCACATAGAAATACTCTCTCGGTGAAACCCTGCCCATAATTTTTGGCGATTATCTCTGAAACGAAAGCCACGAAACTTTAATTATGCAAATCAATGAGTGAAAACTTATTATAAATGAAAGCATTCAAGAATAAGAAACCAAACGATCATATCACATATGTTACATGGAGCATTATGTATTTGTTTTCTTGACAAAGGTAATATCTACCTATTGGAGGATTACAAAGAATCTCTCCACATGAACGCTAATTGCATCTGGCTTCTACACTGTATGCTCAAAGAGTACTTGACAATCCTATTACCATTCTCAAATTTTAAATCACAGGCATTTATAAAATAAGTATTTGAAATTAAATTTTGACTATCCATCACCTTCAAGATTTTGTTTTATATGGAAAACTTACTTTCCAGCAAAAAGAGATTCTACAACACAAAAAGATCGTAAGTGATTCCAAAAGTAGCCACGAAATTGTTTTATCTTTAGGATGTTAGAGATTAAAAAAGGTGTAGCATACATAATTGAGGTATATAACATATTTACCTCTATGGAAGGCAAAGATAGAGGGCATGTGAGAAACTTTAACAGTAGATATTTTTGTATAACATAATATTAAATATTAAAAGTAAGGCTAATAATACATGTACAATGAAAACTTGTGGACCATAAACACAAAGTTGTAATTGTTAATCAAGAGGAACAATATAGCACTTTTTAAAGTTTTTATTAAAAAAATTCAATAAATTATAATAAACTCTAAATCTTAAATCCTAAACAATAAACCCTAAAGCCTAAATTATAAACCTTGAACCCTACACCCTAACCATTTTATAGCATTTTAAACCCTAAACCCTGAGAATTTAATAACATTTTAACAAACCTCTTGTAGCTCTTTTTAAGCACTTATTAAAAGTATTTACTAAAGTGTTATAAACCTTAAACCCTAAAACCTAGGCATTTTATAACATTTTAAAAGGAGTTTTGTAATTTTTTAAAGGTTTATTAAAAGAATTTACTAAAGTATTATAAACTCCAAACCCTAAACCCTAAGCCCTAACATGTAAACCCTAATCATTTTATAACATTCTAAACTCTAAACTTTAAACCCTAAAATCCTAAGAATTTTATAATATATTAAAATGTGTTTTGTAATTTTTTTAAGTGTTCATTGAAAGAATTTACTAAGGTGTTATAAAACTTAAACCCTAAAACCTAAGGTTTTCATAACATTTTAAATCATAAACCCTAAGCATTTTATAACATTTTAAACCCTAAACCATAAACCCTAACCATTTTATAACATTTTGAACCCTAAATCTTAAACCCTAAGAATTTTATAACATTTTAGCTAGCCTTTTGTAACTTTTTTCTAAGTGTTTATTAAAAACATTTAGTAAAGTATAAAAACCCTAAACCCTAAATTTTTTATAACATTTTAACAAGGTGTTGTAAAAAAATTGAAGTGTTTATTAAAAGAATTTACTAAAGCGTTATAAACCATAAACCTTAAACCCTTAACCCCTAATCATTTTATAACATTCTAAAGAGCCTTTTGTAACTTTTTTCAAGTGTTTATGAAAAGAATTTTTTAAAGTGTTATAAACCCTAAACCCGAATCTATTAACATTTTAAACACTAAACCTTAAACCCTAAACCCTAAACCTAAGCATTTTATAACATTTTAACAAGTATTTTATAAAAAAATATGTGTTTATTAAAAAAATCATTTCTAAACCCTAAACCCTAAAACTTGAACCTTAAATCCTCATCATTTTATAGCATTTTAACAAGTGTTTTGTAATATTTTTAAGTGTTTATTAAAAGCATTTACTAAAGTGTTATAAACTCTATTACCCTAAATCCTAAACCCTAAACCCTAAAATCTCGCCATTTTGTAACATTTTAAACCCTAAACCCTATGTATTTTATAATTTTAACAAGTGCTTTGTAACTTTTTTTAAGTGTTTATTAAAAATATTTACTAAAGTGTCATAAATCCTAAACACTAATGAATAAACCCTAAAACCTAAGCATTTTACAACATTTTAAAAAGGGTTTTGTAACTTTTTTTAATAATTTATGAAAATAATCTACTAAAGTGCTATAAAGCCTAAACCCTAAGAATTTTATCATTTTCTAAACACGAAAGCCTAAGCATTTTATAACATTTTAACAAGCCTTTTGTAAAAATTTTAAGTGTTTATTGAAAGCATTTACTAAAGTGTTATAAACCCTAAATGCTAAACCCTAAATCTTACGCCCTAAGCATTTTATAACATTTTAAAAAGTGTTTTATAAATTTTTTAAGTGTTTATTAAAATCATTTACTAAATAATTATAAACTCTAAACCCTAAACATTTTATAAAAATTTAAATCCTAAACCCTAAAAAAGGATTTAACCTCCAACTTGCAAACATAGATCCCTAAAACAAGGGATGACTTTGCATACTACCTTAGGAGAAGCAACCCATGCATGGAAGTTTATTTTGCTCAGTCCGAGAGGGAACTAGTCAACTCAGCTATACATGCAAGAGACTTCTCAACTATTGGATAAAAGTGCGCATTTGTTGCTGGGAGCTTAGCTGGTTGCCCAAGAGATTTGTAAAATTTTTGGGTAGATCAGGTCATTGTTGCCAAGATTTATGCAAATTCTAGGTTGAGCAGCTTTGCTCGGAAAATTTGAGCACATCCTACTGGGAGTGTTGGCAGGCAGGATTTTGCAATCCTGGATCTTATCAGTCTACCAAAGAGGATTGCGCAATTGCTAGAGGGAAGCCTCGTTTCCCTCTAGAAATGCACAATTTTGAAGGGGAATTTGCTCAACTTCTAGCTAGACCAAGTACGGGTGAACAACCTGTGAGGGGGATGGATCAAGCTGTGACCAACAGGCTGCCTTTGTGCAAGAAAGACACTAAAGCTTGTGAACTTGATGAAGCAAGGCAAGTCACTGTGAATATTGGAAGTGAGACTCCAAAATGAGGCTAAGGCAAAATTTTGGAGGCCAGTTGTAGCCGCTACAACAGTTACATAAGTGAACAATTTTTCCTTTACAAATTTTCGAGTATTCCATAAGGGAATATATGAAAATTACTACTTTTTTTCATGTTATTTTTCCTAAAATATCAAATTGTACAATATTGAGGCATCATAGATTACAAATAATTCTAATCCTTTTACCATGTAGATAAAGTATAATGATTGGAAATTTCACACAATTTGCTACATAGTTTTTCAAGTTCATTCAACTTTTTTCTTTGCTATCTTTGCTCATTGATTACATGTAACAAAAATTTCCATGTCGTGACAACATATTTCCCTTACATGGCATAACATGGAATCATTCTTGTGGAATTTTGTTATGTTCTTGTATTTGATAGTTAATTTGTTGCATTGAAGCATTATGATAAAATTGTCTTTCGTGTTGTCTTAACAACAATTCCATACTTGGTATATCCTTTGCGTTTTATTTTTTTAATTATTTCACCACTAAATTTGACATTGAACTGAAGCGAATGTATTCCAATTTGTCACAACTAATTTTACTTACAAGTTATGGTAATCATACATATATTTTGGTGTTTTCCTCACAATTAGTTGTTGGTACCTTTAGATGCATCCTTTATTTTCTTCTTTGAGTTTGTTTTTTACTATTGAGTTGTTTTCCTTACAAGTCTATGCTCTTTCTTCAAAACAAGAACTCATTGTTATTATTATCATCTATATATATATATATACTTATGGGAGGAGTTAAATTTTTTTACAGGATAGAACATTGGCATCAACTGTATATGCTATTGATCACATCGAAATACGTGGCTACCCTGTGTCTTTTCCTTTCTCCCATGGTGCCAAGATCAGCTCGGCCCTATGTGCGGTTTTGGCGAGACCACACCGGGCTTACATGACCACAACACTGCCATCCAATGCAGAAAAATGAATTGAATGAATAGGGGTTTGAGAGGACGTTTGCGGGAGCTAGGGTTGTGGCTAAAGTAGAAGTAGAAGAGAGCGTGATAGCTCAGAGTAGGCCTAGAAACAAAGAACACATAGAATTTCCCAAATCTGTCATCCCATTTGCAGTCGGTTGCCCTGTGCCTCTGCGTTCCTTCCATGGTGCCAAGCTTGGCTTGACACTATGAACAGATTTGGCTAGATCACACTGGGATTCCATAACTGCAACACAACCTCCCATTGTCGATCTTGGAATGAAAGAACCAGGGCACGTGAAGATATTTGTGGGAATTAAGGTTTTGGCTTCAGTGATAGCAGGAGAGAGCGCAGAGTCTAACAACACCAGCGTGGATCTGGCGGAGCTGAACAGGCCCAGGGCTAAAGGACAAGAGGGATGGCTGGATGAAGTAGCGAATGGGGTGACCATGGGTTCTCCCCGACCTCCATTATGGTATTTTCGCAACAAAGCCACGGATGCATCTCAGCTACAACCAGATCTCACCCATTCTTGGCACTTTTAGTTCCCGAAGGAAAGCACCAAGAACACAAAGTTGTGCAGCAAATCTGAGGGGAGCAGGAAAAATTTCACTCAGTGAGAAACAGAACCTGAACCAGTGGTAAAAATTTTTCCCTTTCAAGTTTTCATTAAAACCCCATCTGGGAAGACACATCTGGCTTGGGTACAGGTTACCAAAACTATACAGAACCTGAAGCACAATATATTCCAGCATACTGATTATCCTACCAGATCATAGGTTTTGATATTTGGAGGTAGGGTACTACAAGACCACAAACCTCTTATAGTCTACAAAATTTTACTTGAGTCTACTTTAAATCTCAATCTGAGACTGAGGGGAGGTGAAAAACACCACCGCAAAACAAATCCTTGAGGCAGTGGCATACGATGCACCACAACAAAAACCCAAGAAACGTACCAACAACAAAAAAGTGAACGTTTATCCTTCAGGAACATTCTGGAAGGAAAGAAAACAAAAACAACATCAACAAAGCAAGTCGGCACAGAACCTACTCCATACATTGTGGATCAACTGAGTTACACCCCAGAATTAAATACGGATACTCCAGAAACAGACGAGTAATGTTCTATAATGGAAAAACAAGCGATAATATGCAGATTCAACTGTTTTTGGGCCAAACCTATGGACCTTTCCCATTGGGTCTTAAGAACCTAGACGAATACATGTGACATTTATTTTTGTGCCAAAGGTTTCGTCATTGTTAAATTTCGTACATCAGAGGAAAGGGACATCATCATAAGGGAAGGACCATGGTTCATGGGATCCACGGGTCTCTTCATTACTCCATGGTTTCCAGAATTTGATCCAAATGCAATGATTGTATCTCGGATGCTGATTTGGGTTCGCCTTGACAACCTACCACTACATTTTTGGAGCCATCGAGTTTTGGTTGGCATAGGCAACACCATTGGGTGTTTCATTAAAATTGACACAGATAGAAAAATGAAAAAATATACATGTTTACACGCATATGTGTGGAAGTAGACCTCAGTAAAGGATTACCATACCAAATACAACTCAAGTCTAAATAGGGGTGCTGAACTCAGATACTAGATTAAGAAAACACTACATCCAAATGTAGAATTTTCCAGGAAACAGGAGATCTACAAAACACGTTCCCAGAAGCTAAAAAACATATGCGTAGGAAGAAGAAGGTAGGAAAATAGCCCAAGGGATGGTGATTCCCTCCATCAGACCCTGAGGTCCCTGATGAGGAGGAAGAAGAGGAAAAGGAACACCCCATTCCCCAAGATAAAAATCCAACATTCAAGCAACCAGAAATAGAGGAATCAGTATTACAAGATCTGATGGACACTTTGCTGGGGAAGATCCCAGATACATTGTTTTGTAGTCTCTGACTTGCTTTCTGGATAT
>APFE031170722.1:16180-27900 GCA_000404065.3 Pinus taeda | reverse complement strand
CTCGTTAAAACGGAATTAAAAGACGGTCCTCTTACAGCCCTTTTCCGACCGAAAAAACAAGAAAAGATTGCCGGATTTTTGTCATTTCAAATTCGATATTGGAAATAAAACGATGTGTCCTTGATCGCTTTTTACTTTTCAGATCAAAGGCACTAACTATGAAAATATCCTTGGTCGCAAGATCAAGCAGTTCTCCTAGGTATTATTTTATACTTTTTCGGGCTTAGGAGATACAACTTTACGAAAAAGTTCAATCTGGAGTTTTCTAAGTTTTTCAGACTCCCTAAACATGAAAAGCGCCGAGTTTCTCCTATACTGGACTCGTTAAAAATTCACAGTAAAGGACCTGTTCTATTACAAACAGGAACGGACCACTCCTTCTTAGGGTTCGCATCAAAAACTAAGTTGGACTCATCCGAAGGATGAGCTTACAAACAAACATATGTTATCCTCCTCAAGCTTGTAAAAAATAAAGAGGTACTTGCCAGAAATGGTGGGGGAAAAATGAGAAGAATGAACCTATTTGATATCCTTTTGTCTCAAGAAAAGCCTTACTACCACTCTTGAACACGACACTTATTCATTCACCTGGGTTGGGAAATCCTTTACCTCACAGTTGACCAAAATCACTTGACATCTTTAGCCGGGTTATGGGAGTCGACTTTGAGTCATTTATCACCAAACCATCTGTTGTGTCGTTATGTGTTCAAGAGGTCTGAAAAAAAACATTCAACCGCAAAATACCTATCATTCATCATATCATCATCGAGTCAGTCCTTGCAGCAACATTTCTTCAACTTGAACTATGATTTCGCGTTGTGGGCTTGCCTGCGATGGGTCGCTTTCTATCGACATTATCACATTATCTAGAAAGTTGACTTAGAAATCGTCAGTACCTTGGAGTCTGCATGCATCAATGGCAGGTTTCTCGCCTTCGACGTCAGTTTTCATCATTGAATTGCGATCGAAAGATTCCATGAAATGTTCGACACCGACTCATTCATTCACATCTCATGGATTGTGCTGGGTACTTTGAGAACCATTGACATTACCGGTGGTCTCTCTCACGCTTGTTAACAGTTTACATCATTGACTGGTAATCAAGTGGTTTCTACCATGTTCAACATCGACTCATTCATTCACATGGCTAGAATCGTACCAATTCGGGGAGCAGAAATGAAGACCCTGGATCCAGTTTCCACCATCCAGGCTGCGAGGAGTTTTGTATTCATTATGTTGTAGACCAATCATAAACAGATGGCTGCGTCCATACTGTGTCTACGAGAGTCTATGATTATGATGTATTATGAAATCATTCTTGTACCAGAATAGTTAGTCCAATAGTTAAAGTTTTTGATCTGAGTATGGGAATTCCTACCTCAGTAATGATATGATCTTATACATGTATTTTGTGTTGAAAATTGCAGGTTCTGACCGGGCTCTCCACAAGATGATCCTCGAAATGATAAAGTACTTCACCCTTCCTATATGACTTAACACCCTTATCCATTACAGGCTTCGTACTTTAGGGGGCAATCTGTTACACTGAAATTTGTCACCATGACTATCTGCAGTTTATATGGCCCCATCAATAGCCATATTGTCCTCCTTGTCAAGCCCCATACCTATGCTCTTCATGTCAAAACTTCAAAAAGAGAGAAAGTCACTTAAAAACATGTTTATCTCTGGGTACGCAGGTTCTCTCTACCTTGCCTGCGTGTACGCACTCCAAACACAATGTACCTACGTACTTGTACGCTCTGTAAGCCAAAGGTTGGGTGCGTACCCCTGTAAAGGTCAAAAGGCAGGAGTTTCATCTTTAAAAAGTTACTTGTGGTCACTTCTAGAGCCTTCTAGAAGAGCGTTTGACGTGTATTGAGCGCCTCCAGATGGTTCATGCATCCCTATGATAGAGGAGCTTATCCCATCAAGAGAGGAGCTACCCCATCCAAAAGAGGGAGTATCCCATTGATGTTGGAACTGAATAACCTCCTTTAGAATACTATAAATACAGGCATTGGGCCATAGGAGGGGAGGTTGAAAGCTGAACATTCTAAAGGGTAAATGCTGCTGGAATTAGGACTTCCATTGTTGACTTGTGAGGAGAGATCATTATCCTTCCTTTTTGCCATATTGGGAGTGGGTGTGCTTGTCAAAGTAGAGGAAATCTCTTGTTGGACCCTGGGAGGAGCTTGCACAACACCAAGGCTCAGGTTGTAATGGTTCCTTTTTTGTTTCCTTAATACAAATAAGCCCATTCTTCTCAATGATTTGTTGTTAATGAATTATTTCATGTACTCCTTGGTCTATGTGATGAATATGCTTTGTTTTATGATGAATATTCAGGTGTTATGTAATCGTTTGCTTTGTAGTGTATGCAGGTCTTAAAGTGAAGGAGGAGCTCATCTGGATCAGCAAGGCTGGACTGCTACAACAAGCGTTGGACCTAAGGTAAGATCGGGAAACACTTGATCTCTCATAGAATAATGTGTGTTTAGAGAAGGATTGCTCTTTTTTGGTTTGTTTGTCACTAGAGAGTCTTAGACTCCTAGGGAGGTTAGGTTTGTCCGCAAAAATAACTCTTTCCGCATGACAGAGAGGATGTTCAGCTTCATGCAGCACAAAACCCCTCAGCAGCAACTTAACAGTGTTTATCACTTTGCTCTTATTAAGATTTTGGTGGTTCATCAGCTGGGATTGCAGGGAATTACTTGGGATGATTTCATCTCTCATGACCTCTTCAGCACTGCACAGGTACTATCAGAGGTTGAACATGAGATAAGTGGTCCTTCTCACCAGTAGGAGCACCATGAGACCGCTACTATGCCAGTATTCATCACCTATCAGAGAGGCAGTAGACATTTGTTTGTAGTAGCAAAGAGAGTGTTATCTCCACCGGGGGTGGAAGGGGCCTCGCTTCCGACATCGACAACACAGGTACAGGACAGGGACAAGAGGCCCATGCATGACGAGGGGCCATCAGGTGAACGAGAGGCCGACTTCATCCTCATTCATGATGATGATACAAATGTGGAGAGTGCCAAACTTAGGAGGACCATCCAGGAGCAGCAAATGGAGATCCAAGCCTTGTCTCTCAATTTGGAGAGGGCTAAGTGGATTATCAGGTATTTGGAGCAGAGTAACAAACAGCTCGAAGACCAGCATGAGATCATGGATCTGCAAAACATCCGCGAGAATCGCCAAGCTGCCCAACATAGGAGGATTGAGCTCACTCAATTAGAGCAAGAGATTAATAATGACCGAGAGTCTTGGCTCGAGCAGATCAACATTCACCTTGAGAGACTGCTAAAGAAGGCCGACAAGGAAAAAACATTATTGAGGCGGATGGTTTATCACTACAGGGCACGGAACATGAGTTCAAAGGCTCGGATAAGGAGTTTGAAGGCGAAATTGAGGAGACCGAAAAAAATTCAAAAGAGGAAAAAAGAGCAAGATTGGCTCCAAATCTTGGCTGAAGCCTCTGTGGCCCAGCATAGCACTTCATAGAGGATATCCAACCCAAATTTAAAAAAAATTGGGGCAATTTTGGTCCCTTGACAAATTTTTGTGCACAAAACAGGGTTTTTCTCCCTATGCGGCGCGGTGCTTATGATAGGGAGCTCCAAATCAAGAAAGGTTTACATTTTTGGATTCAGCATGAAACATCATGACAGTTGGTGCATGTCCAAGAAGTTTGGGCAAGTTTTGATTCCCCAGGAGGTCAAAAACACTCAAAAAATGACCTCTCTGCCCCTATTTTGACACACTAGAAGCAGTCTTGGGAGATTGAAGTTTTGGAGGGGAAAATGAGCACCAAATGTAGAAATTCCACTTGGGTTGGAAAGTAGACAGGCAGGGATTTCTAACAAGCACACTTGGGCACAATTTGGACTTCATAAGGTACCTCAAATTTGCCTCCAAAGTGGCGCGGAGCATATAAACCCAAAGGCCAAAATCACTTCCGCTCCGCAAAATTTCAATTCGTGACTTTCTCCAAGTGGGCCCGTTCATTTACACTACACTTTTTTCAGCACCTAAGGCAAAGTTTAAAGAGTATTTTCACTAAAGGTTGGCTTCTATCCAAGTGGCAAAGGAAGGAGACCAGTCACTCAAGCCGTTTGTCATTTTTGTAACGCTGCACCTGTCACTAATGGTTGGCTTTCCATTTCCATTTTGTAATGATCTGAAAACCTCCCCAGCTGTGGATCGTTCCATTTCCCCATGGAAAAGTCTATTTATTGTATGTAAAACTATTTGCAAAGGGTTGGTTGTAATTTCTGGGAGACTGTGGGAGAGAAACTCAGTTCTTCATTGTATATTTTGACAGAGAATTAATGAAAGGCAGCAGCTCTGGTTCATGAGATTCATGTGGTGTGAGTGTAGCAAATGTGTTCTCTTTATGTTTCATATGTATTTTGTTATGTTTCACAGTTTCAATTCATATTCATTTCCAGTGAAATTTTCTAAGTAAGATAAGGTAGAATTCATGTTTAATGCTCTGCCTGTGGGAAAGTTTCACGTTCCGTGCTCTTCTTCTGTTGAAAAGGATTCATGTGTTTATGCCCTTTTCACACCCTCCTAAACAATCTTTCCATTTTGCATTATTTCAAATTTAATTGCTAGACTTTCCGCCTGTCTTGCCTCACGAAGTAATCTGTGCCTTTGTGTTAAATTCTCTGCTCATTGTTGTTCGTTGGTCCCATATATCCCAGAAAATATGTCATTTATAAAAAATTGCTTCTTGTTTCCATATTTATTTACCTAGCCTAAAATCAATATTCACTGTAAGTCACCTCAGACCATATCGTTTATTTATTCATTGAGCGTGACACGGAGAGAGCCCTCTCCTGTTCTAGTAGGGCTAGCTACCAGACTGAGCGTGGTTTGTGGTTACCCTGAATTTTGCCTTCCTTTAGCCTAAGGCAGATTTAGGTGCTAACAGATGTCATTTGGTTCAACCTGCAACTCTTGGAGAAACTTCATCACCGGTGTTCCCAAGGAAGATGGGAAAATAGCTTCCATTCCATAAACCAATTGATAAGTACTTCTTTGTGGTTAGCCTATCTGCCCATAAGGCATTCACTAGCTTCTCATTCCATGTTTTCTTGTTGTCTTCTAACAGTTTTTTGATGATATTTACAAGAATTTTATTTGAGGACTCTGCTAGTCCATTTCCTTGGGGGTAATAAGCTGTGGAATGGACCAATGTTATATGGTACTTATTACAGAAATCAATCATTTTCTTAGATTTGAAGGCTGTTGCATTATCAGTGATGATCTTGGTTGGGCACCCAAATCTAGATAGGATGTTGGATTCAAGGAAGGTTATTATAACAATATCAGTGGCTTGCCTTGATGGTATGGCTTCTATCCATTTGGTAACATAATCTGTAGCAATGAGAATCCATTTGTGTTGGGAAGAGGAAGGTGGGTGAATTTCACCAATGAAGTCAAGAACCCATTGTTGAAAATTTGTTTTAGCAAATATTGGTTTTAGAGGGAGGGGTAAAAGCTTTTTCTTTCCTTCAAAAATATGGCATTTAATACATGAGGTTACAAATTTATTTACATCAGAAAACAAAGTGGGCCAATAGAAACTGGCTCTATGAATCTTGTCAGCAGTTGTTTTCCAGTAAAGATGTCCACCACGGTCACCTACATGAAAGTCTTGTAACACCTTGTCAGATTCTTGTTTTAATAAACATTTAAGAAGGATACCTTCATGATTCCTCCAAAACAAAGCATTGTCAATTATGCAAACTTTAAATATTTCATTTTTAAAAACCTGCTTTTGGTCCTAGATAATTCAGGAGGAGCTTGTAAATTTTGTAAAACATATGTGATGTCAGCATACCATGGTGATTCAATAAAGGTCTGGTTGATTGGTGGATTCACTATCTCCTCTCCATTATCCATTTCTGCAATAAATTCATGTCTAAGGCCTGACAGTTTGATTCAGCGATGAGCTTGGCTAAACCTTGGCCTTTGATTAACTTTGTTGGATTTAATTCTATGTCATATTCTAATATATTATCAATCCATTTCCCTCTCTTTCCATCTGGACCATCCTGTGTTAGGATATCCTTGACTACTACATTGGGGACATAGGCTATTATATGAGAATATAAAATGTAAACTCTAAAATCTTTGATAGCTTTGATCAGAGCAAAATCTTTCTTTTCCATTGTATTGTATTTTAAAGAGGCATCTCTCAGGTATTTGCTAAAAAAGGCAATAGGTTGTTCATAAGCCTCATCATTCTTTTGTAGTAAGACTGTGGCAATTGTGTGTTCTGAGGCAAAAGAAAATATAATGAAATCTCTATCAAACTTTGGATTGATCAAAATTGGTGTTTTGGTTAAGGGTAGTTTAATATCTTCGAAGGACTTCTTAGCCTCAACTGTCCATTTTATGGTTGAATCTTTCTTCACCATGTTATTCAATGATCTAATTAATTCTGCTAAGTTAGGAATAAATCTCCTACGAAAGTTTATTTTTCCTAAAAAGGCTTGTAATTCTTTGATGCTCCTAGGATGTTGTATCTGTAATATGGCTTCAATTCTTGCAGGGTCTATTCGGATACCATATTTAGAGATGATGTGACCTAACAATTTACCCTCTTCTAACCCAAATAAAGATTTTTTAGGGTTCAAAGAAATTCCATACTTCCTACATTTAATGAAAACCTGCCTTAGATGATCTAGGTGTTGTTTATCATATTTTGAGAATACAGTGATATCATCTAAGTATATTACTAGGAAGTCATGGATTTCCTTAGAAAAAGCTATATACATACCTCTTTGAAAGGTGGCCCCTGCATTCTTTAGCCCAAAAGGCATCTTCACATACATGAATGTGCCCCAAGGAGTAGTGAATGTCGTTTTTGCCTGGTCATCTGGGTCAACTAAAATTTGATTGTAACCAGAAAACCCATCCAATAATGAGATCCTAGTTGACCCTACTAACCTTTGTAATAAATGATCCATTTTAGGGAGAGGGTAATTGTCTTTAAGCGAAAATTTATTGAGGTTCCTGAGATCAACACACAATCTAATCTCACCATTATTTTTCCTTGTGGGCACCAAATTTGAAACCCAATCCAAGAATCTAATTGGTGTTATTATCTTGGCTCCATACATTCTTTTGATTTCCTTTTCAATAGAAGGGAATAGAATAGTATTAATCCTCCTAAGCTTCTGTCTAAAAGGTTTCTGGTTTTCTTTTATGGGGACAATGTGTTGTATTATGCTGGTGTCATAAGACTTGAGGTCCTCATAACTCCAAGCAAAGACATCTTGGAATTCCTTCAGCAGTTCTACGTATTTCACTTTTTCAGTAGGAGGTAAAGACTTTGAAAGTTTTATCAATTTTGGATTTTCCTCGGTCCCTATGTTGCACTTCTCTATATCAGATTTTAAGGGTTCCATCTTTGGTTTTCTAAGGACATCATTTGAATCAAACAAGTCTTTGAAAGGGGTTAATCCTTTGGGCAAAAATTTGTCTCTAAGATTAATGATTTCAGAATCTTCGTTAATTATCTCTTCAATTTCAATTTGCTTTAGGTTTTAAATATATAATTTTGTAAACTTTGTGGGATGGAATCTATCTATCTCTTCATCTTCTAATTTGTTAATTTCTATTTTATCTGTAAAATCAAGATCTAGTGTTATGTTAGTATCTACGTTGCTACTTACAAATTCTTCTTTTAGAGTTAAAAAATTATTAATCTATTGGTCATTAGTGAATACTTGCTAGTTTTTCGAGTTATTTGGAATAGCAGGTCTGTGCCTAACCTCAGTAGTGTATTGATGGTTAGGTTGAAATGGTAACTTACAAGTGCTGGCAAACATTGCTAAAATGTGAGCCTGCATATTATGTTTCCTTGGAATGAATGCAAGCTTAGTTTCTATAAAAGTATTCAATATTTCTACAATTGTTCCTCTATAAAAACTTAATCTAGGGCCTTTGGTCATATATATAGCATTAATTTATTTGAAAACCAACCCAGAATCTCCCATAATAGAAATTCTTATAGCTCCTAACTTTTTAACCAATTTGAGACCTAAAAAAAGTGCTTCATACTCACCCATGTTGTTGGTGCATTTGAAATTTAGCCTATAGGCATGGCCCTCTGAATAATCATTTTCTAAATTGTAAATCCACACTCCTGCTCCTGCTCCTAAATTGTTCACTGATCCATCAAATTCAAGGTGCCATAGTATTTCATGTTCATAATTCTTAATGTCTGGGGGAACAAAATATTCTTTGATTAAGGAATCTTGATCATCTTTTCTATTTGAAAACTCTTGAATTTGGAAAATTTCATTTGGAACTTGTTGTGGCCAACAACAACCCCCCTTCTTATTTAGTTTTATCACTAATACTAAATAAGTGGGGACCCTTATTCAAAAATCTAAAAAAATCGATTAATGCTTGTGTTTCCTTTTTTAACAAAACTTACTATCATAAACTTAGAAGAATACCCTTGAAAAATCTAAAAAGGCTCAATTTTTATGATAAGTTAGAATAAAATCTTTCCTTAAGAAACATCGCATCGCAAAAAGGGTAATGGATGCCTTCCTACAAGCGGAATTCTAAGTTGTGAAATCGGGATGCGAAACTACGCACTAAAAATATTCATCGCATCGCATGCCTCAAACATCACTTACGCTAAAATGCCTCAAATTACCGATATGCGATGGTGCATATCACAAATCACACTTCGCAGAAAACACATTTATGGATGATTGTCATATGCTACAATTCCGCGATATTGCGATTCAGCGATATTGCGATCTGCGATACTGCGATCTGCGATATTGCGAAGCAAATCGCAAATCGCCTTATCGCAGATCTTTATGGCTCGTTGTTCGAAAAAGATTTTTCCATAAACCAAGACCCAGTTATGCATGTTAATGTTAATCAATGAGTTAGTTGGCAATCATTAATGGAATATGGTTTTGATCTAATCGAAGAGCCATTTCACGTAAGGTGGTGTATTTTATATGTTTTCAGCATTTAAAGCTTTCCCATCACCTTTTTCTTATCATTATTCTCGCCTCATTTGTAAACTACAGGAACGAAGAGCAGAGAACTATACATAGCAGTGTTCAAGATATTATGAGAAAGAAGGGGAAAGCTTCGAGCTCTGAAGACAAAGAAATGACGCCCTTATATACAGACACCGCCTGTAACAAAGATGTCGGTATTACTACTTGGTAAGGCATGTACAGTCTACTTGAGGAAGAAAATCCTAAAGTGATGGAGGTTACAGCTACTGTGGGCTCACATGGGTCTTCTGAGGCATCTATTACAAAACTAGCTTGCTCTTTCTTGCACCGGATAGCGACAAGGCCCAAAATCCTTCCATATACAGAAATGGTTAAATGGGTACTGGATAGCGCTGCATCACAAATAGAAAAATTAAGACTCAAGGTCAAGAACTCACGGATTCGTTATTTCCACAAAATTTAAGCTTTATATCCTCTATCAAAAACCGCTCAAGAGGGAAAATCGCACCAGGGAAGCCCGGATCAAGAAACGGAGGCAGTTTCTGATCGTGCATCACTGGGCAAAACCCCTTGAAGAGGAAAGCCTCTAATTGCTCAGTCGCCTGTAAGCTTGGAAAATTGTAGGAAAGAACACTGGAGACAGAAGGCTCAAGAAAAGGCAGAATCAATCAAGTGATTTTCCAAGTTGTGTTGGGATTCTTACTGAACGTACTTGGTAAAACCACACAGCCAGTTCATGACTCTCAAATGTATCATCAATTTTGTCGAGAAGATGGTGCCAGCTCTTGCCGATTCCGTTTTCGTAGGACAGCTAAAGTCGAAAGTTGGCCAACCAACTCTCCTCAAGAAGATGCTGAACGTGTGCGGTTTCAAGGAACATATACACAAATAGTTAGTTGTTAGTTTTAGTTTTAGATTCAATTTTAGTGTTAATTTTGCTTTTTTTTTGCCTGAAATGAGGACAGTCATTTAAACCGCATCCTACATTTTTGTAATAAATTATTTTTAGATTTAGTTAGTAGTATTTAAACCCTTCTCATGCATTTAGAGAAGGGTCCTGAAATTTGTCAAAAACTTGTCCTCAAAACATGCACTTTTGCACCCTCCGAGGAGGTTTTGATGAATGAATGGAACATGATTTATTGATATCTGCATTTAATATCTACTACTGATGTTACACTTTTGTACTCTTAGTGGATGTTGGATTAAGAAGAGATAAATCATTATTGCTTGAAGCTCATGAGTAGAACCAGTT
Source organism: Pinus taeda (assembly GCA_000404065.3). Lineage (NCBI taxonomy): Eukaryota > Viridiplantae > Streptophyta > Pinopsida > Pinales > Pinaceae > Pinus > Pinus taeda. Next base: position 17,634 of record APFE031170722.1, on the reverse strand, counting down.
ATAAATGGTACTTTTATCTCTTAACTACTTTGGCCTATGTGTTAAAGTGATATTCATGTTCAGTTATTTATGTATGAATGCGTGAATGCTTGAGTTATCATTTGGCACTTCTGTACGGTGATAGCTATTTATTTATGCTTAATATATGAGTAGCTTATTATGCGATATGTTCTTCACAACTGTTTCATCTAACTTTTTATATGAAATGGTTTATCTTCATTGAATTCTTTTCTCATAACAGTTGAATGATCTTTATTACCAATTGTTATTTGAAATCATTTTAGATCACATAATAGAAAGATTACATCCCGGGTTAGTTTAGAATTAGATATTTCTGTTTATTAGAATACAATTGCATGTTGTTAGATTAGATTTAGAATAAAATCATTTCACTTAGGAACTCTTAGAAAGGAAATATCAATTCTCAACACACACACACACATATTGGGAAACTGATCCCATATACCTAGTCGGACCCACTATACCAAACGGAAAAGGAGTTGCTAACCAAGGTTCGGATCAAGTGGGTATCCCCCTTGTTGTAGACCCAATTTTTAGGGCTTCAATAAAACTGTAACTGCAATTTCTTTTGGTTCTGAAATAATGTTGTTTGAAGCAGTTTCTTTTGTTTGTTTAGCATTGTACAGAATAAAATAATCGATTTCAGAATGCATGGAATATATAGGAAAGTTTTGAGGCCTAGCCTGGCTACTCACTACATATTTCATCAGGGTCTCTCTGTACAATTTTTCAGGATGTCCAAAGATTGAAATTGTGGCATATGACATGTCAAGTTGCAAAGATCCTTGGAGTTTAGCCCCCCATGATCTAGACGATAGAATGCCATATTTAGGTGGTATATCAGCAACAACTATGTCCCTAAGAATAGTCTTAGCAGGGTTGTTATAGACATTTTTGGGCACTTCAACCCCAATCATAAATGTCCATAAAATGAGGGCTCCTAAGTCCCTAAAAGTGTTGCTTTACTGCCTAAAGGAATAAGGTCAACTGATTACATCATCTCCCAGAAGTTCTCCACTGAAAACTGCTCATAAATGGTCAAAACTGGACCATACTGAAAGCTCAATGCAGGGGGTGCGATGCATATCACCTTTCCCAGTGTACAAGGTGTGATGCATACTAATTTTCTCCTCTCTAGGGTGCGATGGTCGGGAATGGACAAATGGCAGGGACAAAAATGCGAGGTGGAAGATCATGGAATCTTCCAGAAGCTTCCCCTCTGACACTTGCCTCTCCATTTTCAACCAGGGATGAGTAAGAGATCATCATTCTCCAAGTGGAAGCAGGAACTATCAGAGAGAAGACACTAATCAAGATCCCAGAAGATGACTCACCTCTCTGTAATCATCTATATATGGATCCCTCATCACAGAGATCCAGAGGCTGGAATTTTGTATCTTATAGAGAAGGGTTGTTGGTTTTCTGGTGTACAT
>APFE031170714.1:35249-59426 GCA_000404065.3 Pinus taeda | reverse complement strand
ATATTGATATGAAGGTTGACCTTGGGTACGTAAGAATACTGGGGTTGACCCTGGGGCACATATTGGGCCTGGGGTTGACCTTGAGGAAGGTATTGTCCCGTAGGGACATACTGTCCTTGAGGTTGCCCCCCAGACACAGATTGAGCACCCTGGGGTTGCCCCCCAGGCAAATATGAAGTACCCTGAGGTTGCCCCCCAGGCGGATAAGAAGTACCTTGAGGCTTCCCCCAAGGCGGTAACTGACTGCCTTGAGGTTGACCCGACATATCAGAATTTCTTCTGCACTCAACTGACTATTACCACTATTTCCAGCTAATAACTTCTGCTCGAAGGGACGAGGAGATGCTCCTGAAAAAGTACCAAAAATGGACTGATACCCAATAGGAACAGACGGACTGCCGTATAAATAGGCTTCGGGAGATGACGGACTAGACATATATACAAGAGTAGAAAAACCTCTAGGTGAAAAGGGAAAACGAGGTGGAGAAAAACTGACTGAGTTGTCCAAAAAATTGGTCAACGAAAGATACCAAGTAGTACTTCGAGGAGGACTGTAAAATATAGACTCATGCTCTCTGAGATCGAGAGCAGGTATATCTTCTTCAAGATAAGAAGCGCCTAGATCTTCTTCTGGGGCGAGTTCTTCAATAGAAATCAGACCAGAAGGGAGATTTTTGGTGATAACTCTTTCTACCTTAGGTGAACCAGGAACACTAGAAGATGGAGTAACAGGTTCGGATATTTGAGGTTCTTCACCTATATCACCGGCAGATGCAACACTACCATTAAGTTCAGAAACCTCAACAGCTTCAAGATCGTATCCTGTTTCTAGACCTTGGTAATCCGGGTGGACTACCAATGAAGATTCTCCTTCTTCAGGTGAAATTATTCTACTACCACCAGGAGTTACAAGGATTTTTAATCCTTCGTAATAAGAACGGTCCTCTTCCGGAGGTGCACCCCATGCTCTACGGGCTCACCTCAATATATCGACCAAACTAACAACTTCAGGAGACTCGCCCCGAAGTCTACGGGAGCGTCTCGATGATTCAACCACAGCTAAAAACTTTTAACTACTACACACGAAAACAAAGTAAAATCTCAAGAAAAACACCTAAAGTCGCTAAAGAACAAAACAATTTTGAAACATACGCCTAAAGAATCTAGGGTGTCAAACCAAACACAAACAGTAGCTTCCGAACCAAAAACACTAGTTGGTGATGAAATCCAACCTCGTAGGATTTAGTACAGAAATAGTGGGTGGAACAGTTACCCCGGCAACCTGCTTAATGAATAGACTGGACCACGTTCCTCCACTTTAACCGTCTCGAGTGAAGTGAACCCCCTAGAAAATCCAAGTGAGTCTAGCCGACGTCTGCTCCAGGTACAGTGGGATCTTCCCACCACCGTCACCTTGGGTAGAATCCTAAGATAATGGTCACTAAGGTCACCAACAGCAACAAATACACCTGGGGCAACAGTCTACACTCCGACAGCACGCAAGGGCAGAGTATCAAGCTCAATCCCCTTACCGGCTCCTTGACAACAATCCAAGGTTTACCGATAAGTGACCCCTGGCTCCTCGACAATAATCCGAGGTTTACCGTTTGTAATACGCGTGTCTGGCGTCGTTCCCAATGAGGGAGGATTGATCCCCTCACTAGTTCGGACACGAGCTCATGCTTCTCCTTTAAGAGGAGCTTTCCCAGAATATAAACAGCTGGATTTATTCGATCACAAGATAAGCTACTTGTTTGGTTTAATAGTCTTGGAGAGTTAATTACTCACCTACTCCAAGACACTAGCCTGATCTATGTTGGTGCTTCAGAGCCCTAGAAAATAAAAATTTCTAAGTTAATTTTACTTTAAGCGTTGATTTTAATGGTTGTTCTTTAAGACAAAAGGTGATGGAGATCAAACTTGATGGTGTATAGACTCGACTCCAATTCTCTAAAAAGATGCACCTAAGATGATTTACACTATTTTTCTTCTCAATGAATCCTCTAATTAAGAGAGTTGAGAGAATGCAATCTTTTGATAAAAACAACTTTCTTAATAGAAAATCAAAGAAACAATCTCTTTATCTTTTCAAAGCACACAAAACATGACCACTCATTACTTGCACGAAAAATTCCTTTCTCTTTCAAAATTTCAAATGCTACTCTAAAAAAAACTTTGCAAAGGAGATCTTTTTGTATTTTCCTATTTAATAAAGCATGTAAAACTAATCTAATCCAAATCAATTTCAAGATCTATGAAAATATATGAAAAACTCACTCAAAAAGCAAATCAAAGGAAATTTACCTAAAAGTAAATCTAAGAAGCAAAAGCCTACTAAGATGATTCTAGGATGTTTTACTTGACAACAATCGAACCAAGGAGTAGTTCATGCAGAATAATAAACTAATCAAAACAAAAAATCAAACTCTTTTTGTTCTTTTTTTAAAAATGAAATTCACAACTTAAATCAACAAGCTATTTTGAAATTTCGCAAAGATAAAACACAAAGGTAGGTTGCTCACACAGGTAGACTTTACGACTGGTCCGACTCCTAAGAAGACTGACAAAACTAGAGATATCTAAGGTTCCACAACTTCTAAAGTCAAAGTCACTACAGGACCAATGCAAAAATCAAACCCTAAGGCTAAAACTTCAATAAATTTCACTAAAACTTTTGATACTAATGGGACAAGTTCAGGTGAAGATTTTTGACAGACAACCAGTGGATCTGGGCAGTAAAGACTAATGAAAACAAAATCTAAAAGGAAAAAATGGATAAAATTGAAATTTTCTCAATTTTAACAGGGTACGCAGGGAGCCTGTTTAACCAGGTGCGTCCACGCTCTGTGTACAAATATACATTGCGTACAGGTACGCACTGTGTCTAACTCAGAGGGTGCGTACTATTGAAAAATTAAGAAAAACTAAATTCTAACTTGACTGTAAGCTAACCCACCCAAAAACACAGTCAAACAATCAAAAAACAAAAAGGAAATGACTCTTTTCAGATCAAAGTATTACTCAAAGGAAAAATTAATCACATCAATGGATTCCCCAGTGGAGTCGCCAATTTGTCATGCGGAAAGAGTTATTTTTGCTGACAAAACTAACCTCCCTAGGAGTCTAAGACTCTCTAGTGACAAACAAGACAATTAAGAGCAGTCCTTCTCTAAACATACATTATTCTATGAGAAACCAAGTGTTTTTCGATCCTACCTCAAGTCCAATGCTTGTTGCAGCAGTCCAGCCTCGTCAATCCAGATGAGCTCCTCCTTCACTTTGAAACCTGCATAAACTAACAATCAAACGATTACATAACACCTGAATATTCCATAAAACAAAGCATATTCAACATATAGACCAAGGAGTATATGAAACAATTCATTAACAACAAATCATTGAGAAGAATGGACTTATTTGTATTAAGGAAACAAAAAAGAAACCATTACAACCTGAGCCTTGGTGTTGTGCAAGTTCCTCCCAGGGTCCAGCAAGAGTTTTCCTCTACTTTAACAAGCTCACCCACTTCCAAATGAAACAAGAAAGGATGGTAATCTCTCCTCACAAACTTACAATGGAAGTCCTAATTCCAGCAGCATCTACCCTTTGGAATGTTCAGCTTTTCAACCTCCCCTCCCTTGGCCCAATGCCTGTATTTATAGTGTTCTAGAGGAAGTTATTCAGTTCCAACATCAATGGGATACTCCCTCTTTTGGATGGGGTAGCTCCTCTCTTGATGGGATAAGTTCCTCTATCATAGGGATGCATGAACCATCTGGAGGCGCTCAATACACGCCAAACACTCTTCTAGAAGGCTCTAGAAGTGACCACAAGTAACTTTTTTAAGATGAAACTCGCGCCTTTTGACCTTTACAGGGGTACGCACCCATCCCTTGACTTACAGAGCGTAAAAGTACGCAGGTACAATGAGTTTGGGATGCGTACACGCAGGCAAGGTAGAGAGAACCTGCGTACCCAGAGATAAACATGTTTTTTAGTGACTTTCTCTCTTTCTGGAGTTTGACATGAAGAGCAGAGGTATTAGGCTTGATAAGGAGGATAATATGACTATTGATGGAGCCATATTAACTGCAGATAGTCATGGTGACAAATTTCAGTGTAACACCGGGTCTGGCTATCACCCCTCCACTAACTGCATAACCCCCGAGCTCCGCCGATTGCGATAAGCGATCAGGGTAGGTGGACCCGATATATATATATATATATATATATATATATATATATATATATATATATAATATATATATATATGACACTATATCCTGGTGGGTCCGCAATGTATGATTTCCCTTTGAAAAGTCCCGACCTCAATGTTTTCAAAAACACAAGACTATATGGGAAAACCCCATGTCCGACCATAAGGCCGGACCTGAAATGTTATGTGCTCTGGTCTATAATTAGTGTCGGGTCTGGGTGGTAGTAGTATGTATTATATAAAAACCCTGGACCCCACCGATTGCGATATGCGATGGGGAAGAGGACCCGAAACCCACATATGTATTATGCTTGATAAAGCCGTTGGATACGATTATCGCATTGGCCTTATGTATGGGTTCCGGACCCAAAATGTATATGAAACACGGTTAATAATGTCATCCGGTCCAGAGTATAGTGGCGTGCCCTATATATAATAGCCTGGGACCCCACTAATAGCGATATGCGATGGGGCTCTGGACCCAAAATATATGCATTTGGGTAACTTAATAAAACCATCGGGTTCAGAAGCCATGTATGCGTTGTGTTTTAGTGTTGATTGCGGTTAAGCGGAAAAAGGGTAAGTTGGGCATTTTTTGAGTATTTCTTTTATAAAGAGTTACAATGGAGATGAGGTGCGATAGAGGGTTTTGGAGGGTTAAGCAGGGTTACGATGGAGGAAATGAATGGAGGGTTGGGAAGGGCCAGAAATGAATCATATGGAAAATTTTTACAAAGGGGGGCTTAACCATTAGGAATTGAAGGTTTGACTCGGAAATGAGTTAAAGTCTTTAGGCTAAAACAAATCATTCGGAGAGGTGAAAATCAACTTTTAGGGGATCCATTCAAAATTGTTGCCAAGGAAAGTTTTGATAGGGTGGTGGTTGTGGCCACAACAAATGGTGAACCACTGGGCGAACTAGTTATCTTTGTTTCCAAATAAACCTTGGATCAATAGAACATCGGGGTGTTAAGATAAACTTGAAATGCAGACTATACAGATGGACAAGCATGGGTTCCACTTCAACATTAATTGCTTCAGGTGGGATAGAGATAAATAACTTCTACTTATTGATAGGATTTTGACAGGAATTCTCCAATGGCAGTGTTATGGGGTTTATTGACCTTCCTTTACCTGTTTCCCACTTTCAAAAATCCTTTTGGGGCCATCACTGGTCTGTCCATACCTGTTTAGGTGTGTACCTCAACTTTTTATTGCTCATCAAGCTTAATGTGGATATGTTTATCTGCACTTTATATAAGAATTTTAGTGCTATATTTTCATATGATTGAATGGGGCGCAGTCATGGATCATGCCATATTTTTAAACCGCTTAAGCAAGGTTGGAATTGATGTGTCAACTGGTACTCTGAGCCCAGAAACAGTCCCTACTCTAACCAGCTTCCCAAACAACCTGTCCTTCCAGATTGGCACAAGGACTTGACATTTCATTTTCTTTTAAATAAGTCCTTCCAGTTTCAGGCACAAGGACTAGAGCATAATTGGATTTGCCATAGGGTATATGACAATGAGCTTAGCCCATGAAAGGAGGTTTACTTGTAGATAACATGTATTGGACAATTTAGTGCGGTGGATGGGGACCAATGGAGAATGACTGTAAACCTTACAGGCAAGTGTAAGCTAGGTCTAAGTGGGATTTACTTAAAATGCAGCGTTCCTCCATGCTAGTCCAGCTGTAGTTACACATTTTTTGTTTTATAAAGATGCCCCCACATGCTCCAGATATCCAAGTTATCAACATATCTCACCTAGTTCCCAACAGATGCCAATGAGTGGCTTCGGTTTGAATTCCACCGCTGATTTACAAGTTCTCATGGGCTCATTGGAAATTTGTTTGATTTGCAAGAAATGATGGATTTATAATCGGTAGACTCGCTAGCAGGTTAATGCGGAAAGTAAAGGCTGTGGTGATGTATGAGTGTGGTCTAAAAAGGTAAGAACAAGACTAGAGGAGTGAAGTCAGTTGGCTGAAAAGGACTGTAATTCAAAACAGAAGGAAAATGAAGTTTGCAAAAAAATGAGAAAGGAAAAGGTGGAAATGTGATTAAACTTGTTAGAGCCTAGGTTTACCTCAGGCTGAAAAGGTAATATTCTAGGTTCACATCAAACCACGCTCAGCCTTGTAGCTAGCCCTACAAGGACAAGAGAGGGCTCTCTCCGGGTCAATCTCAACAAAAGATAACCAGATGGGGCTTGAGATGAATGATTTTACAACCAATATTAGGCTAGGTATGAAGTGCAAGGATTTAATTTGAGTTTTTTGGGGGTTTTTGTTGGAAAAAGGGAAAGGCAAATTTGGGTCCGGGGATGAGGCCAATTTTTTGCAGAGTTCAGGTTGGGGAAAGGTAGGCAGTAGTTTTGATGCTTTAGATTAAATGAATGGATAGAAAGGAATGCTGAGGAGCTGAAGAGGGAAAGAGGCTATCAATAAGCCTCTTCAAACTGAAGAAAACATTGAGAATTAAACAAAACTAAAAGGCAGACAACAACAAACTCATGAATTCTACCTTTGTCACTCAATTTGTTTAATTTTAGAAGCAAAGAGAAGGGAAATGGAATACATAAAACATCAATGAAATTACAATTACATGAATAAAAACACCATCAAAACACAGAGCCATAAGGATCCCAACAAGTGCTGCAAAACCCTGGTCTTTCCTTTGTCAAAAATGCAGAAATCAAATGTACAATGAAGTGCCGAGCAATCCCAAGTGTCCAACCCTGAAAATGACTAAGAAATTACATGATATAGAAAAGCCTAAATCCTTCCCATGCCTCTAGGGGTCAATCTCATCATTCTAGGAGCTATTTCAACCATATATAAACAAGGAACTGAAAAATAGGCAATGAAACAACTTGCCTCTATATGCTAGGAAACTGATTCATTCACTCACATTTCACCTTTTGGTGAATGAATCAACTAAGACAAGTAAAAATGTGCTAAAATTAAATCATGGTCGTGAAATTACATCAATTTAGATCAAGAGTAACATAAAAAAGTAAAACTAGTCAAAACTGACCGAAATTCTGAGCTGCTGAGTGAAAAATAGGCCAAATTTCCCTATGTGTCGTGCCTGAAACTTGTATGCGTAGCACAACTTTGAGGCTGATTTTGAGGGCCTTCCCGAAGTCCAAATTGAGCTCATGATAGCTCGTTGGAAAGATCTACCTGTCTAATTTCCAACCCTAGTATAATTTTAAAATGTGGATGTCATTTGCCCCTCCAAAACTTCAATCTCCCAAGACTGTGTCCTGTGGGTGCAAAAGGTGGCAGAGAGGTCATTTTTTGTGTGTTTTGACCCTTTAGGCAACCCAGAACCTGATGAAATCCTTAGGTAATTTATGAGCATGAATAAATTTTCATAAAGATTCCAGAAATGCAAAGTTTTCCTCTAGAGGATCTTCCAATTATAAGAGCGTGCCAAGTGGCGCTACGCATTGGGCAGGAAAATCTGTTTTGAAGCCAGGAAATTCAAAATTGACAAACGTTTCTCCAAACTTGCTGAAATTTGGACTGAAGATCTATCGTTGAGTATCATGCTCAGCCAAAGAAGCTTCGGCCAAGATTTGGAGCCTATCATGCCTTTTGCATCGTTTTAGTGCTCTCTTTAGTCTTGCCTTCAGGATTTTGATCCTCGCTTTGCAAACATGAGTTCGTGCCCAATAATGATTTTTCATGTGCCTGAGCATGTCCTTGTCCTTGTTTTCCTTCGCCAACAGCTTCTCAAGATGAATGTCGATCCTCTCAAGCCAAGATTCCCGATCGGCATTGATCTCTTGCTCAAGCGAAGTGAACTCCACCCTCCGTCTTTGGGCAGCTTGGCAATTTTCACAGATGTTTTGCAATTCCATGACTGTACGCTGATCCTCCAATTGTTTATTTCACTGCTCCAAATAGTTTATGACCCATTGAGATCTTTGCAACTTGTCGGTTAATGCATCTATCTTGGCCTTCTGCTCCTGAATAATCTCCCTCAGCTTTGAGCTAGGCGAGCTCACATCATCATCAATGAGGATGAAATCAGTGCCTTGGCCTCCTGAAGGGCCCTCATTCTGCATAGGCTTCTTGAATCTGCCCTGTACCTGTACATGTGCTGTTGATGATGGCAACAAGACCTCTTCCACCCCAGGTGGAGATTGTACTCATCGGGCTGCTGCAAACAATCCTCTCATGCCTCTCTGATAGGTGACATATGTCGGCATACTAGTAGTTTCCGCCTCCTAACCTCCATATTGATGTGAAGGTTCACCTACATCATGGAAAACCTCTTGATGAGCTACTGAAGCTGTGAAAAACTCACGGGAAATGAAGTCTTCCCATGTGATACCCTGCAAAACAAGCTGATGTACAACAATGATTTTGACGAGCGCATAGTGGTAAATGCTATTGTACTGCTATTCAGGGGTCTTCTTTTGTACAAGAGTAGTCATCCTCTCGATGTTTCGACACATGAAATATGGAATGTTCATCATCTTCAATCTCGTGAAATGCATCAATAACCTAATATGGTATGAATAGAGGCCTGAGAAGCGCCCTTCACAACTGAAATATCTAATAATGAGTCTCATCAACGACGCATAGGATTCATTCAAAAACTAGAATGGGAACACCCTGCTGAGCTGTCTCACATAGCTAGGCCTGATATATGGTTCATAGTGTACTCTTTCTACCTGCTATATTTTTTTCCATTCCTCACCTATATTCGGTATTCTTGTTGCTTGAGAAATGGTTTCTGGTGTCAAGGTGAAATTTACACCAGCAAGAGTTACTTGACCATCATGTAGATGTAAAACAAACAACTGAGCCAACTCCTAATGATACTGAATTTGAGCAATCATCTCACAATACTGAAAACATGACTATTGTTGGAAACATGCCATGGCAAGTTGGCAGGCTTGCAATTGAATCAATGAGGTAGGCTCTTCTCTGACATGTCTGCCACCCTTACGAGGCCTCCTTGGTGCATTAAGCTCTGCAGTAGAATCATTGTCTTTTTCATCTGATGAATCAATCTCCATTTCCATAATGTTTCAAGCAAGGTGTATGTTTGGTTTGCTGAGAATGACTAATTGGTGCCTTTGTTTTCAATGCCAAATGTGCCAAAGGGAAATGAGGGACCGTGGGAAATAGGACAGTGGAGACACTGAAGTCTTGTCAAGTGGTACTTTGTCTTTCGAAAGCTTTTGGTTTGACAAACTTTGGGAAAAGGGACAACCACTGCACTGTTTTGGGAAGTTGAGGTTTTGGGAATTTTATAATTGATATGAGAGAGGGAGAGTGATAGGGAATGGTAGGGTTTAGGGATAGGGATAATAGGACTTGGGAGTGACTGTAGTGATGAATGAGATAATAGTGAGGGGAAGGGAAAAACAAGGTGATAGGAATAGAATGATTAACACCAAAACAAGTTTAAAACTCCAACTTCAAATGCTAAGGGAGCGTTTCTCAACAAGATAATAAGGTTTGAGTTTTGGCATTCAAACTCTTATAATAAAATTCATATTTGACACCAAACATAGTTAATGACAATTACAAAGTCTCACAAACCAACCTGGAGCAAAGGATGCCGAATCGATTTGAATTTGAGAGAGAAGGCAAGAAGTTTTATGCTTTCAGCCTTGTGCGCTGCGCACGCAACCCAGTGTGCTACGCAGGCTGTATGCACCGCACACGTTCAAATTAACATGGTGAACAGTGGCTCTATGCGCCGTAACCTCCACCCAATGCGCCGCGCAACCTTCCAACACATAGTCGGCCTTCAAAATCATAGTTTTTGCTCCTCCACGATTTCCTTTGGGTCTTTGACAACTTCTTGAGTGAAAACGACATTTGAATGGTGAAAATATCTTGTATAGTCATGGATTTGATTTTTGTTTTGCAAAAACCCACTTTCTTATGTTTTGAATTTGGCACTTTCCACTTTTTAATACAAACTCTGTTTTTTGGTTGTTTCCTTTAATTTTTTGACTGAAATGATGACATTCTTGGCAATTTTTTGCAGGGATGATGGCATTGGATTTCGGCAAAGGATGATCAAGGATGCGCTGAAGAACTGTAGAACTTGAAAAACCTTAAAAGTTACATATTTATTACAAAAATAATTTGATGATTTCTTCTTCAAAACAGAGTTTTGAAGAAGAATAATTTTCGAGCATGATTGGCAATGAAAAATCTGGAATAAAAACTTATTATGAACATCCTCATGGCTTGTTGGCATTATTAGACACTTTGAAGACAAAATTTGCGAAACCTTAGACCTAGTGACTCACATGACTCTTGGCTGACCAAAAGGCTATCCATAATGACTGTAAAATTGATTTGATGACCTCTGATGATCAAACACGAACCAACAAGTACATGACATGAGGGAAATATGGTGACAAGACCCTTCTATCATAAGATCGATGCTCCTAATGGAATGCAGATAAATGAGCTGAATGAGACACCTAAAATGAAATGCAACAAAAGAGGTTTTGATCTCTGATGGAGGGCTGAACAGATCAACTCTAACAAAACTAACAACAAAATAAAATAAATCCTAACCTACTCAAGAAGTAACCACCATGTGGTGGCAACTGGAAGTATCTTTTGAGATGTTGGCCATTAATAGGGAGTTTTTCAGTTTCTCCTTGTAAATTTTTCAATCTGTAAGTTCCCTGACCAATTTTTTCTACAACTTGGAATGGGCCCAGCCATAAGTGTTGGAATTTCATGTGTTTACCTTTTTGCTCACTCAGCTTGTCCCATTTCAGGACTAGCTCCCCTACTTGGAAATGTTTATCTCTTGCCAGATGATGATCAAACCATATTTTCACAATCATTTGGTGATTTATGAATTTATTTATGGGTTTATCTCTCAATTCCTCCAACCTCATCAGTTGGTTGATCCTCTCTTGAAGCAAGGCTGAAGGGGTTCCTCTTTAAGATTGGGAGAGTTGTAGAGAGGGGAGGGTAATGTTGGGAGGCAGGATGGCTTCTTGTCCATAGACAAGGAAGTATGGGGAGTTTCTTAAGGTTAATTTTGGGGTGACCCTATTGGCCCAAAGGGAATTTGTTAGAGTGTTGTGCCAGCTCCTCTGGTTGTCAGCGACGAACTTACGGATTATGTGTATGAGGTTCTTATTTGAGGACTCTGCAACTCCATTTCCCTGGGGGTAATATTTTGCTGCATACCTTATGTGGATTGATTTTTCAATAGTAAATTCAGTCAATTTTAATGATGAAAAGTAAGAAGCATTATCAAATATGGGAGCGTCAGGGATGCCACACCTGTTGATGATGAATTTCTCAATGAATGATATTACCTAATCTTTGTTTACCTTCTGAAGCGGGATGGCTTTGGTCCATCTGGTGAAGTAGTCAGTCGCTGTGAGTATGTACTTATTCTGTTGTGAAGAGTTTGGAGTGATCTAGCCTACGAAATCTAGGCCCCATTACTGGAATGAGCGATAAACCATAACAGGTTTGAGGGGAACGAATGGCTTTCTTTCTCGTCCCGCAGAAATTTGACATGCCTTGCATTTTCGGGCGTAAGCGTGTGAATATCTGAACATTTTGGGCCAATAATATTCAGCTCTTAATATTTTGTGAGCAGTGGTCTCTCCACCGTAGTGACCACCTGCTGGGCCGTCATGCATTTCTTTCAAGACATGGTCGACATCATCCTTTTCCAAACACTTCATCCAGATTCCATAATAATTTTCTTTGTATAATATGTTATTGGCCAAATGATACTGATTAGATTTCAATTTGAGTGCTCTCCTTTGTGATGCATCCATGTGTTTAGGACATGATCCCCATATTAGATAGAAGTGTATGTCATAGTACCACGACTCAGGATCCGAAAAAAATTCTGACATTTCTCTCTCATACATTAGCGATTCATTAATCAATAGGGGCTCCTCCCTCAATTCCATTTGTGCATATTGCATGCTCTGTGTTTCTGGTTCTTCAGACACCCCTTCTTTATTCGCCAAGGCTTCTGCTGCTAGCCTGCAAAGTCCCTGCCCTTGAACTATCTGTGCCGGCTTAATCTGGAGGTCGAACTCTTGAAGGGTGGTTATCCAATTCCCTCTTCATTCACCTATTTCCGTCTGCACGAAGAGGGCTCTTACAACAAGATGGGGAATAATTACTTTGGTTCTGGACTTTAGTAAATAAGGGCAGAAATGTTTTATGGCCTTGAAAACCACAAAGCCCTGTTTCTCCACGTCTAGGTAGTTGAGTTCTGCCCCTTGGAGATTAGAGCTCATATAAGAAATAGGGACTTCATTGCCTTCATTATTTTTCTTGAAACATCAGAAGCAAAAGTGTACAAGAAGAAATCCTTTCCGAAATCGGGGCTCACCAATGTAGGAGCTTTAGCAATGGCTTCCTTGATTTACTGAAACAATTTCTTGGCTTCATCGCTCCATTTATACACATCGTCTTTCTTCATCATCAGCGGCATGGGGTGCCGAAGAAAGATTGCATGGCCTTCTTATTTGCAGGGAGTTGTATTCTCATGATGGTCTCTATTCTTTAAGGATCAATAAAAATCCCTTCTTTAGAGAGGATATGACCCAACAGCTTCCCTTCTATGACTGTGAAGATGCTCTTCTTGGGATTCAATGATATTCCATACCTTCTTCATCTTTTGAAAATCTGTCTCAGGTGATAAATATGATCCCTTTTGTGATATGAATACACAGTGATGTCATCCATGTAAACCACAACTAATCTATTAATCAACCCTTGGAAATCTAGTCCATAGCTCTCTAGAATGTGGCACCCATGTTAATAAGTCCAAAAGGCATTTTACGATACGAGTAGGTGCCCCATTTAGTGTTGAAGGTTGTCTTTAGCTGATCCCCACTAGATACCAACACTTGATTATATCCTAAGAATCCAACTAATAGGGACAACATTTTAGACCCAAAAACACACTGAAGGATGTGTTCCATAGAGGGGATAGGATAGTTATCCTTTTGCAATGCTTTGTTTAGGTTTCTGAAATCGATACACAACCTGATATCTCCATTTTTCCTCCTTACTCGCACAAGATTGGCTACCCAGTAGGTGTGTCTGACCGGAAAGATGAATTTAGCATCCAACATCTTGTTTAATTCTTTCTTCACCAATGGTTCTAGGCTTGGATGCATCTTGCGAAGCTTTTTTTGGTAGGGCTTAGCCTCCTTTTCTAAAGGAAGCACATGCTGCATAACACTGGTATCAAAGGTTTTTAGCTCTCCATATGTCCATGCAAAGACATCCTTGTATTATTTAAATAGCTTGACAAATGCAACCTTTTCTTGTGGAGAGCACCCCAAAGCCCAAATTGATAGTTTTTGGGTATTCTTTAGTCCCAAGGTTGATCAATTCATACTTCATGGATGGGCTATGCATTTTGCAATTAGTCAGCTTCTTAAATTTACCATGCAAGTCATACAAGTGCTCCATCTAGACATCTGACTTGGGAATCACATTGGGTTGATCCTTTTCCTCATCTTCCCTCTCATTAATAAGCTCAGCATGCTCCTTTTCATCAATGACTGTATTCTTGAATGTCTTCTCACAGTGCAAAAACTCAAGGATTTGCTTGTCATCTTCGAACACCTACCAATTTGAGATGTTATCAGGCGCAGATGGTCTGAAAATGAATTCAA
Source organism: Pinus taeda (assembly GCA_000404065.3). Classification (NCBI taxonomy): domain Eukaryota; kingdom Viridiplantae; phylum Streptophyta; class Pinopsida; order Pinales; family Pinaceae; genus Pinus; species Pinus taeda. Next base: position 45,545 of record APFE031170714.1, on the reverse strand, counting down.
TAGAACATTTATTTTTCTTCAATCTAAAATCAGGAAAAAGCTTAGCAGCCATACTAGCCATCAGATCAGCATCTTGGTTTTGTCCTCGAGGTATGTATGTGATATTAAAAGAATCAAAACTGTCAATTAAGCTCCACACCTCATGCTGGTACCCTACCAGGTGTGGTGAATTGCAATGTATCCTTTTCCTTACCTAATCCACGATTATCTGTGAGTCACCAAAAACTTTAAGGTTTTTTACCTTCATATCAATGGCTTTCTGTAGGCCCTGCAACAAGCCTTCATATTCTTCTATTTTGTTGGTGCAAGAAAACTCCAACTGGCTGGCCATCAAATGTTGGTTCCCTTGTGGGTCAATGAGAATGCTCCTAGCACTTGCACCTTCAAGGCAGTTAGAGCCATCAAAATAGAATGTCCAAAATATAGAATCTAATGTTACATCAATTGAACCACTATCTAAGAGATTAGTCCTATAATCTACTACAATACAAGATAGTTCATCAGTTGGATTATGGAAGGGAGCTTCCAACTGTGTATATGTCAAAGTTTTTTCAACTGTTTCTGCATGGAATTCTCCAAAACAGGTTTCTGTAGCATAAACATTGAAACTATAGTTCCCAGGATGGAGTTGGTAAACATTACAAGTTCATTGGGACCATTTAGTTCCATTACCATATCTTTCATGTATCTTTCTCGATCAACTCTTAGCATATCACCTTTTCCCTTCTAAGGCAGCAAGAGATGGGACCAATCTGTTGAGAAACATCCATTGAGTTTTGCTGACCAATCCCTACTAAGCAGCATTCCATAAGCCCCGGGTATATCGACTACCACTATATCAATGACTTGTGTGTACTGTGGTTTAGCAGCCATTCGAATCAACACATCTTTCAGTTCCCCAATCACTTTCACATTTGTCCTGTCTAATTTCATAATTTGAGTCCCAATTTTCTCGAGTATTGCATGCAGTCTTTTGGCAACAGCATAAGGCATCACAATGGACGAGGCACCAGAATCTACCAAGTAATTGTGTACGTTCATGTTGAGGATTTCAAATGTGATAAGGAAAAATGGAGTCATGGATTTTGATTTCCTCCCTATCATGGCTGCACTGACATCTTGGGGGTTTTGATTCATTTTAGATAGAGTGGCTTCTGTAGCTGATGGTATTTGGGCTGTATTGGAGGTGTTGACACATCTGGGCATTGAATTCTTAGTTTGGCTGCTTGGGATGGTGGGAGTTTTGGAATTTCAATTATTCATAGCTTTCAAGAGGAGATCTCTTTGCTGCGTTAATTTCAGCAAGTCAAAGTATGTGATATTGGCCCTAGATTTCTTAAGATCATCCACAATATTGTAATCAATGTTATAAACAGGATAGGGCAGAGTAAACATACCAGTTTTGTTGTTCTTAGGTGGAAGTTTACCATTTGGAGTCGCCTTCGTTGTAGCGGGGGCTGTGTTCTCTTTCTCTGGATGGTTTGCCACTGGGTTATCTTGGAATGACCACTTGGTCTACCCTTCCCAACAAGAAATTTGGGAGTGGGTGCCTTCAAAGGGTGAACATCTTTCTTTGTTTGGTCTACATGCTTCATCACACCTGCAAGTGGCCCCTTACTTTGTGTGTGGATTTCTGCCATACTATCTCCTTGTTGAACAAAGTATTGAACTGGATGTTAAAATCCTTGACCCTTTCTTTGGTGTCCATTTTCAAATGGGATAGCTCTAAAACTAAGGCCACAGGCGTTTTGTCATCACCGAACTTGTCTAAGAAAGCCTATTGAAAGGCATCCCATGAGCTGATCGATCCTATTCTCAAGCTAAAGTACCATGTGGAAGACAAACCAACCAAAGTAAAAGGAAAAAAGTGACATACCATGTTATGAAACCAGCTCAAGAAAAGATAGAAAAGATATATCAACGCCTTAGAATTCAGCCTCTTCGAGGGGGAAACCTCCTTTACATTACATAAATGAACAATTCTTGGATGATTAAAATGAAAATACCTCCTCTCTATATATAGGAGTCTAAGGGGCCATAACATAATCAGAGCCTACATAACAATAATAATGCAAGGGCACAATAATAATAATAGTGGGATTCTATAGGGCACAATAGTAACAATATGGGCACTACATGGATACATCAATATAATAAGCGGGTTGTACTAATAACAATAAGGGGTTACTCTAGTAGTATAGGGGCCTAACAAAGTACTCTCCCTTCATCGCAAGTTCCTGTAGAATTGCTAGGAGATATTTTGGATAGACTAGATATGTCTGAACAACCATCGACATCTAGGACTGTGTCATATGACGCACCAGTAGCAGAAACTCCTGCTACTACTTCGACAATGTTCGTTGGTGTACCATTTGTCCCAACTAGCTCTCAACCGCTAGATGGAGTCCATCCAGGGAATGTTTCGAAAATATGGTCTGTTTCCGTTTTTTCGTCTAGAATAATATCCAGAATCTCTTATGTTGAGTCTCAACAAATTGATCCTTTGCAACAGTATCAATCTGGGCAGTCTAGTCCCCAAATGCCAATCATTCCTTTGAGCATTGGATTGCCACCGTATGGGGGGCAGTATGCCCTTTCATTGTTCCCTCCAGGAGAACAACCATATGAGAGTTCGCAATAGAATTTGGTTCATACTAGAATTATGTCCAGCGTTTGGGTACCAATACTGCCTCAACAACCAAGAGTTGTATACTCAATGCAACCAAGTCTACTTGTGTCAAATATCCCAACTACACCGGCCATTGTGACAGTGTCGCAAGTACAAGTGTTCCCTGTTGTATGCCAACCTCAAGTTTCTCAGGTCATAAAACAACAACCTCTTGTCTCCACGACGTAACCACAATCACCGATTAGTGGCTCCTTAACTGGAGTGACCCAGGCTCAAATGGGTACTATTACCCCACATCTTGGTCAAGGAGCCAGTATTGGACAACAAAAAATGGATTCACAACCATGGTTGGTACAATATCAACAACTGCAATTCCAAGAAGCTTACCGAGGACCTGAGCAACAAATCTTTGAGAGTAATGGGCAACCGTATATTCAAAACGGTCAACATCAATCATATCATAATGGTTATGCCCATCAACCTTACCAAAATTATCAGCATCAAGTGCATTATGCTGGTATGCAAAAACCCACTGCTCAAGCAATCCCATCTTATCTTGGGTATGCTTCACCAAACCTGAATCAACAGTTGCCCTTCGTGGTTACTTTAGAGTTACTAGATCTAAATCAGCTAACAAATGATCCAATTACTTATGCCCCTTGGTGGCTGGCGATTCCTTATAAACGTCTGTCAGATATTCCTAAATTTAATGGAAATTCGGGTGAAAACCCATCGAATCATGTGATGACCTTTCATCTGTGGTGTTCATCCAACATTCTAAATGATGATTTGATTAGGCTTCACCTTTTTCAGTGAACGTTAACTGGATTGGCAGCAAAATGGTACATCGAATTGCCTAGAGCTTCATTTTATAACTTTAGTGCCCTTGGCACAACCTTTTTAACCCATTTTCAGTTACCAATAAAACAAGAACAGAGCTTCTTACCAATTTCAAAAAACCAATGGCCACTCACATATTTGATCATATTCATGACAGGAGACATTGTCGTAGAATGGTAAAAACATATGTTCCTGATCAGCTGCTAGTTGAATGGTTTATTAAGTCATTATTACCTTCTATCACAGAAGATGTGGGAAAGGGAGGGGTCGTCACTGAAGAGCAAGTCATTTCTCGTGCGCAATATCTAGACTTGATCTATACTCAGTCTGGCATGCTCTATGACAAAATCCCTAATGCTCCTACATTGGAGTTTTCCATTCCTCCTAGCGATGGCGTGATAGGTACGACTAGCTCGAAAACCGTAAATGCTACATCAAAGAAATCTCATATGGTTTCTAGTAAAAATGCAAATGAAGAAATTATCACCTCGAGGTAAATGCCATGTCAACTGACAAAGGCAAAAAGCTGAAGCAACCAAGAGGCAAGAAGAAAAGAAAGGGAAAAAGAAGAAACAAGAGGAGTCTTCTCCTGAAAAATCTTCAGCAAACCCTTCTGGAGAAAGGAAACCAAGTCATCCATGCTTTATATGTGATGAGGATCATTGGATGAAATATTGTCCACATAAAGCTAAGCTTAGAAAATTCTTAAAGAATCCAAAAACCTCAGCGGTATTGACTGATCCATTTCCAAACCCAGGAACCAATCTAGTTTCTAGTGACAATGCTTCCCCATCCCAAGTGCTTATGTTGTCCATTTTGAAATAGCAAAATGACGCTTTGATATCGACAATGAATAAAGATTACGGGAATCCACAACTGTCGAACAATAAGGCTACTGATCAACCTAGTAGTTCGACAACAACTTCGGCCGAAGTTGTGCCACCCATCATTCCTGAGCTAATGATAAAGCTGCCAAAGGGAGTAGTACACAAATAAACATTTAATCCTCGTGCTAGAGCAACACAAAATTATAATATAGTAGAGGACCTAGCCCAATCGTCATCTTCTATGTCGACACTTGAGGTACTGCAAAGCAAAATTGCCCCTCCCAGAAGCAGGCTCTATTATCAGCGATGGGTGGGATTGACACAGCGGATTCCAATCTTGTGAGCTTTACTCATAAAGGATATGACCCACAGCTACCAGCTCAACTCGCTTTCCTTATTCAAGTGAAATCCCTCAACAAAACTATTCATCGAATTATTATTGATGAGGGGGCATCTACGTGTATTATGTTAATGAGTTGTTGGAAAACTTTAGGCTCACCACCCTTGTCATGATCATCGATGATGTTAAAAGCATTTGATGGATGAACATACACTCCATACGGGATTTTAAGTAACTTGCAAGTCGAACTAGGGGGAAGACAATAGAAATTGATGTTGAAGTTATCGACGGAAACCTTGATTACAACATCCTACTGGGAAGGCCCTGGATATACACTATGGCTTCTATTGTGTCAACATACTTCAGAAAGATTGCATTTCCTTTCCAAGAAGGAATTACAATCATCGACCAACAAACATTTCTCCCCAATAGTTCACAAGTTACGGGAAGCATTCTGATGATCTACGGAAGCTCTCAGTTGCTTCAAAATATCGGAGTAGGCCTACTAAAAGACCCTACATTGATGGGTACTTTTTCCCTACCACCTCCAAACAATCTGGCAGAAGTGGCCACGGTGGGAACCTGCAGTATGGTGTCTTCCATTCAGAAGATGTCCGATCACGATGTTAGCATGTTTCATTGCGAGGTTTTGCCTCCAAGCCCAATAGAAATATTGTAGCAATCAATGTTTTCGGCATGGGAGGCAAACCAAAATCAACGCTCATCAAGCATTTGGATAGATAGGTCTAAGGAATATGGTACCTCTTCAGATCCTTGGTCACATGTACATTTACAGATGAAGGAATTGTTCAGTCAATGATGATTGATGGGGCACCATGGGAAGATTACCACCATTGTTCCCATCTTCCATATTACAAAGAAGATTGTTCTAGCAATCTTGAGCATCCTTCAGTTTTTGATTTCCTATCAAATACTGTAGATACAGTGGATTCCGAGCAAAACTTGTCCAATATTGAAGAGACCATCACCATCAATACCTTGACCAAACAAAATGTTGTAGAGAATATTCATGTCGACAAATCTTGTTCTCCTTCAGAACTGAAAGTATATTACTCTCTCTTTCACGAGTTCAAAGATGTCTTTGCAGGGTCATATGAAGAAATTCCAGGCATTCACTCAAGCATAGTTGAACACGAAATTAAGATGTATCCAGATGTCAAACCAATACGAAAATGGCTTTGGCATGTGCACCCAAAGAAAGTTGCTACCATCAAGGTAGAAGTTGAAAAACTTCTCCATGCTGGTTTCATTTACCCGGTTCCTCTAACCGATTGGGTATCAAATATTGTTCCTGTAATGAAAAAGCAAGGAATGATTAGAGCGTGTGTCGATTATAGGGATGTAAATCAAGCTTGTCCAAAATACAACTACCCTACACCTTTCATTGACCAAATAATTGATGAATGCGCTGGATGTGAAATCTTTTCATATATGGATGGATTTTTCAGGTATAATCAAATAAATATCTACCCACAAGACCAGTCAAAGACTGCATTTATTTGTATGTGGGGCACATTCGCATACCGCAAGCTACCTTTTGATTTAAAGAACGTAGGGGTAACCTTGCAAAGGGCAATGAATTACGCCTTCCATGACATCAAAAACATCGTTCAACCATATCTCGACCATCTTCTGGCTCATTCGCGAAAGTAGACCGATCATCTACAACATTTGAGAGTGATATTCCTACGTTGCCGACACTACAAGATATGACTCAATCCACACAAATGTGTGTTTTGTGTCAGTTTTGGTCATTTACTTGGCTTTGTAGTCTCAAAGGATGGGATTCGTCTCGACCCGTGTAAGGTTCAGGAAATCATTGATTTGCCTCCAACTTCAAATTTGCTTCAGATTTAGAAACTCCAAGGGAAAGCAAACTTTCTGAGGAGGTTCATTCCAAATTATGTTGAACTTGCTAAAGGTTATGTGCATCTGTTGAAAAAATAAGTACCCTTCATCTGGAATCAGGTTGCGCAAGCTTCCTTTGATGCTCTAAAGGAATCCCTAATAAAGGCATCATTAATGTATGCTCCTGATTATCAAAAATACTTTAACCTGTATCTAGCTATAGCAGATACAACCATAACAATGGTTTTAGTTCAAGAAGACAATGGAATTGAACATCCTATCTATTATTTAAGTTGAAACTTAAATGATATGGAAACCAAGTACTCCTATGTTGAAAAGCTGGCTCTCGCAACTGTTCAAGTGATACAGAGCTTTCAACACTATATCCTCTTTCAAAAAACTACCATTTTGTTAGATTGTAACCCCATGACTTATACCTTGTCGCGATAGTTACTAGGGGGAAAATATTCCAAATGGATAGCAATTTTGCAAGAGTTTGATCTGGAATTCGTAAAATCCAAATCAAATAAAGCCCTCGTTTTTGCGGAGTTACTATGTGACTTCCCATCGTCGTCCAACGATTCAACATCCAAAGCAACAATTGTAGATGAATATTTGTTTCTAATATCTTCAAGCGATCCGTGGTATGGAGATATAATCATCTATCTCCAGACCCAAACATATAGGTCTAATACCTCCCGCTCAGAGCAACGACGTACTCAATACCAAGAAAAAGACTACATGATCATCGGTGATACACTTTACCATCGTGGTATCAATATAGTTCTGCAAAGGTGCCTCACCTATGAGGAGGCTGAAAAAGTCCTAAATGATTGTCATTTAGGTGCATGTAGGGGGCATCAATCTGGTTACGCTACAACACAAAATATTTTACGAGTAGGATACTTCTGGCCAACAATGTTCAAGGATTGCATAACCGCAGTTAGAAGTTGCCATGCTTGTCAAATCTTCAATCGCAAGACCAGAATACCACCCACACCTCTGCAGTCGGTAGTCTCTGTTGGGCCATTCGCTAAATGGGGCATAGAATTCATGACATGTAACCCCACCTCGGCCGAGGGGCATGGGTATATCATAGTCTTAGTTGACTATTTTACGAAATGGGCTGAGGCGATGCCTACATTAAACAACAACAGTGAAACGACTGCTCTTTTATTTTTCAATCATGTAGTCTCCAGATTCGGTGTTCCACAAGCTATAGTCACAGATCATGGATCACATTTTTGTAATCACATGATGATTGAATTGGCTGCCAAATTAGGATTGTCCCATGACAGCTCTACTTCGTATTATCCGCAAGCTAACGGGAAAGTTGAGGCAATCAGCAAAGCCCTGAAGCGCATGCTACAAAGGATGATTGGAGTCCATAAAAGGAGTTGGCACCTAATCCTGTACTTAGCCTTGTGGGCATACCAGACATTAGTGAGAAATGAAACTCGGTTTACGCCCTTTTAGCTAGTGTATGGCTTGGAAGCAATCTTGCCAGTTTAGTGTGAAATCTCGTCCCTCAAACTCGCAGTCGATATTCTCCTTGGAACTTCAGAAGAAGAGGCTCATTTCTTGGAATTAATCCAACTGGATGAAACCTGTCTTGATGCCACCTTGGCTGACGAAGCACATAAGAAACGAGTCAAGGTGCAGTTTGACAATAATGTCAAACCCCGTGCCTTCTCAGAAGGTGATCTGGTCTTACTTTACGACCAGGAGTCCGATAAGTTGGGAGCAGGTAAGTTCCAGTCTTTATGGATGGGCCCCTATATTGTTAAGTGTGTATTAGCAAAAGGAGCCTACGAGTTAGTAGATTATGACGAGATTCCACAGTCACAACCCTGAAATGGGTTGTACCTTAAGTGTTACTATGCTTGACTCAATGTAGTAACCTCTTCATATGCTTTTGTTAAATTTTTGTTTTCGCTAAGAGTAATCGTTTTGGTTAGGTAATCCAATTTTGCATTTGTTGTGGATGTCAAACCTATTGGAATAATTTGTTGGATATGCCGACAGAGTAAGTCGTAGTTCACAGAACCTATCTTCTGCGGCTTGGGCCATCTTTGGTCCAAGCGGTGAGTTGGTGAGTTTTAGAGGGGTATGTATTGGTCGATCAACAAACAACATCGCTGAATATAGCGCATTGATAGAGCTCCTCTTTGATGCCATCGCACATGGCATATGCCGACTTGTTGTCAAGCTAGACTCACAACTTGTCATTCTACAGCTCATCGGCATCTCTTCCGTGTGGAATCCAGCTATCTATCGCATGTTCCTAAGGGTCAAGATTTTGGAGAGACAGTTTGATTCTATCCAATATCAACATATTTCTAGAAACTTAAAAACATTAACAGATTCATTGGCAAATTATGTGTTAGATAGACATTTGTGACATTTATAAAAGAAAAGTATTTCATCAATATTTTCATCAGGATCATATAACTTAACCAAAATAAAGCTTCGAAAATAAAAAATATATAGAACTGTTTATGGTTTACACATAGTGTTCTATGTCCAAGAAAAAATTGTTCAAATGACCCAAAAACTCAAAATGTTAGGGGGCACCCTAGTCTAATGGTGTTGGTGATAACAAGTCACCACCTGTGCAATCATGCATAAAAGCCTAGTCCATCAACTCGGCACGCTAGTAGTATGTCGCTGTAATCTTAGAGGTAGCTCGTCAGTCCTCACATTCAGGATACCAAGGGTGAGACCCTCGATCTGATCCTGCAATGCTGCAAGAGTCTTGGCCACATCCAGGTCGTGAAGGACAACCCTCCCTACAGCCTCTCCTGCTGGACCGATAGCTGGTGCTCTTAGGCACACTACTGTTGGCTGGATAAATCGCTCTTGCAGACAAGACCGATCTCCCTAGTATCGAATGATATCTAGCAACAAAGAGCACAAACAAATCTACTTTTCTCTAAACATGTTTCAATTCATAAATGAAAACTAAGAGGTGTAATAGACCCTACCTTGGTCGAACGCTTGTTTGTGGCAGCTTGGTTTCAACAGCTTCAAGCAATTCCTCTTTAGATAACCTGCATACACAAACAAACACACATCAAAGAACCCCTGCAAAGATATTATAATAAAACATGTTCATTATGAAGATCAAGGAGCTCATAAAATAAACCATTAGAGACAATTCATTGAGAAAAACAAACTTGACTGTATTAACTTTATGAATAAAAGAACCTTACAACCTTGGCCTTGATGTTGCACAAGGTCTCTCCAAGGTCCAACAGGAGTCTCCTCTACTTTGACAAGCCTCACTCACTTCCAAAATGACATGAAAGGTATGTGATCTCTCCTCTCACAAGCTCAAAAAGGAAGTCTAATTTCTAGCAGCATTTACCCTCAAGAATCTCCAGCTTTCAACCCTTCCTACAACCAGCCCAATGCCTGAATTTATAGTGAAAATGGAGGAAGTTTCAGGTCCACCATTGAAGGGATAAGTTCCTCCTTCAATGGGATAAGCACCTCATATCATGGAGTTAGCTCCCTTAGTTATGGAAAGGATGAACCAAGGTGGAGCAGACTTTCCATCGAAATATTCCTTCTAGAAGTGTCTAGAAGTGATCCAAGATAAGTTTTTAAAAATGAACTCACGCCTTTTTAACTTTTACAGGGGTTCGCACCCATCACTAAATATACAGAGCGTTTAGGTTCATAGGAAACATGACCATTAGGTGCGGCACCGCAGGCAATACTAGGAGAAAGTGCGAAACCAGGGTTTGAGACATTTTTAAGGTCTTTCTCCCATTTTCAAGGCTTGACAT
>APFE031170711.1:55887-75413 GCA_000404065.3 Pinus taeda | reverse complement strand
GTTGAGCGGCAACTTGATCGCTTGGATAGATTCGCAAAAGCAAAATCATTTCAAGAATTTGATAATCAAATTCCACATCTTGAAGGGGGGGTTCACATACTAGATCAACATGTGGAATCTTTTTTTGAAGAACACTCTCCCCTGCATAAAACTCCAACAACGGATGATGTTTTAAGTGATGTGATTGATAGAATTGAGAGACTCAATATTGATTTAGTCCCAACTCAATCAACGGAGCAGCTTGGACCATCTGAGAAAGGTCTCCCAAAGTGGCTAACAAAAACACTTGAAAGTGTTCATCCTGATGAAGTTGGAAAGACAGGGACTAGAAATTCAAACCGGCAAAATGGAGGTGAAGTAGATGACTCTAATTCACCTGTTGATATGGATGTTTCTTATGATTGTGAATTGAACTTGTCTACAGATTTTGAACCAACTTCCTTCAAAGACGCTGCTTTTCATGATGAATGGAAAAAAGCGATGCAAAAGGAGTATGATTCCCTCATAAAGAATGGCACTTGGACGCTGGTTGATCCTCCATTAGGAACCAAACCAATTTGCTGCAAGTGGGTCTATAAGAACAAGTATAAAGTTGACGGCTCACTTGACAAGCACAACGCTAGGCTTGTGGCAAAAGGTTTTGCACAGAAAGAATGGGTCGATTATGAGGAGACTTTTGCCCCCACAGCAAAATGGGCTACCATCCGGACACTCTTTTCCCTAGCAGCTCAAAACAGTTGGAAAGTTCATCAAATGGATGTAAAAAATGCTTTCTTAAATGGAGATCTAAAAGAGAATGTTTTTATGTCCCAGCTTGAAAGATTTGTTGTGAAAGGACATGAACATAAAGTATGCAAATTGGTGAAGTCCTTGTATGGCCTCAAACAAGCACCGCGAGCCTAGTATGAAAAACTAATTGAGCATCTTCTGAAACTCAATTTCAAACATTGTGATCTTGATGATGCAACTTTATTTGTCAAGGAAGTTGGCAAAACAGTGGTATATCTTGTGGTATATGTAGATGATCTTTTAATGACAGGGAACAATGAAAGCTACATTGCATCCATTAAGAAGGAATTGGGAAAAAGCTTTGAAATCACTGATTTGGGCTATGTTCATTACTATCTTGGTATTGAAGTAACCTAACATCTGAAGTCCATATTTCTTTCTCAAAAGAAATACATTGGAGATATGTTGAACAGGTTTGGCAAGACAGAATGCAATCCTCTTACTACTCCAATGGAACAAACTTAAAGCTCACATCTATTGAAGGAAAAGAATTTGAGGATGCAACGATACTAGTACAGACAGCTTGTAGGAAGTCTCAACTACCTAACTACTACCAAACCAAACATTTCGTTTGTTGTTGGAAACATCTCTAGGTTTATGCAAAAGCCTTGTGAGGGACATTGGTCTACTGCAAAAAGAGTTCTAAGGTACTTGAAGGAAACTCAAGACTTTGGAATCAAGTATACACAAGTGGACAACTTCAGTTTGATTGGATACTCTGATTCAGACTTCGATGGAGACAAAGAAACTGGGGTATCTACTTCAGGATATGCTATGAGTCTTGGATCAGGAATTGTTTCCTGGAGATCACGCAAATAATCACTTCCAACAGATTCCACAACAGAAGAAGAATATGTGGCAGCAGCTTAAGTAACAAAAGAAATTGTGTGGCTCAGGGAAATTCTTGAAGATTTGCAGGTAAAACAAGGACAATCAACTCCACTCATGATTGACAATACCTCTACAATAAAGTTGGCCAAGAACCCAAAGTTCCATGATCGAACGAAGCACATCAATACTAAATATCAGCGAATTCGACATCATGTTGAGGCCAAAACAATCCATCTCCATCATTGTTCCACTAATGAGCAAATCGCAGACATCTTCACCAAAGCGCTTGGAAGAGAAAAGCTTGAACGATTCAGAGTGATGCTTGGACTCACCAACATCCCTTCAGATTAAAGGGGGGGAATGCTGACACCTAATCATCAGGATTGGGTGAATATAATGTAAATAAATAAATAAGTAATATGAACAATCATCGGGAGATGAAGTGAAGAGTCTCTCCCTGATGTATATAATGAAGACCTACCTGAACGAATGAGATATACGAACCAGTTTTGGTTGAAGAGTTATTGCCTCGTCTGACCATAACTCCAACAATACCTCCATAAATTACTTGATTTTATGAAATATTCAATAAATCACTTGATTTTATGATATAGTTAATCAATAGTAACACACATTAATCCATATTAGTCTAAATTTAAAATAAATAAATAAAACTATTTAGTTTTACAAAATGTATATTGAATTTGTATTTTTATTATACAACAAAATTATATATAATATTTTACGTGTCAATTCAATTATTTTTTATTTATTTCTAATCATAACCATAAATTATTTAATTTTATAAATTATTTTTCCTTTATTTTTATTCTTATTTTATCTTTATCTTTAATTTATACGTAATATTTTTTAATTTATTACAATACATTCCATATAGATAAATAACTTGAATATTATCCGTATAAATAAATAACTTGAAAATTAAATTAAGTCATACTTAATAGGCTAAACAATTTTACTATGTAAAGCAACAAACCAAATAGAACACCATTTATATTTAACCATTCAACATTTGGAAATACCATATCATACCGAGAAATTAAGTTACGAAAGGCACTTTGGTCGGTTTAACTTTATTAACGTTTTATTCAATAAGAATTTTAGAAATAAAAAAATGTATACAATGGAACGGCGAAAATTTTACCAATAAAAATTTAATACAAGGATTTAATTTTTTAATTTGGAGATAAATGTATATAGGAAAAATTTAACGATTTTTTTAATTGAAAATGATTAATTCTTACAGTATTGTACTAGAATAACATTTGTGTAACTTTAATTTTTATTTTATTTTTGTAATTAGGTTGCGTTTAAGTCTGGATAGAGAAAAACAATTTACCCAAAAATGATTAATTTTTACAGTATTGTATTAGAATAAAATTTGTGTAACTTTAATTTTTATTTTATTTTTTGTAATTATGGATAGAAAAACAATCTACTCATTAGTGGGATGCTATCGCAGAGATTGTGCAAAACTCGATCAAGTCTAGACACATCTTGGAATAATTTGATCCTTCAAAAATATCTTTCATCTTCAACCCCTTAAGAAGTGTATAAATGACTAAAACCCACTCAAGCCAACTAAACAGCACCTCATAAATCATAAATGATATAACCTAAATCTGGCATCAATTTTTTATCCATTATATATTCTAAATCTTATATATCTCTGCCTGTCAAATTATAGCAGGAAAAATAAGCTCAAGAAACAAGTCAAAGTAGGGTAATCAGATTCAAAGTACAGTAATCAGATAGATAAAAGTTTTTATCTGATCTCAACCTTAAACACACCATTCAGTTGAAACAAAACAACCTTAAACACACCATTCAGTTGAAACAAAACATGAGGAAAATAATGCCACTCAACTGAAACAAAACACTGGGAAAACAAAACCCTAACGGGAAGCTTATTACTATGTAAGCTTACAGGTTCAGTTTGTCATTCCGTTAAACTCAGTTTGTTAATTCTTTCTATAAGATGTACCGTGTTAACTTGCTACTTGAGCGAATGGGCATTTAAAATAATATTTTTTTACATGCAAAATACGCTTATGGGGATTTAAAATAAAATTAAAAATTTACACGCAAAATATCTTTGCCTTTATATATAAAGAGATGTTTTTGTAATATAATATAAATAAAATAAAATAATGTTTTTATCTAGATAATTTTAACTTAGTTTAATTGTTCTATGTTTTTAGTTTTTTTTCAAACATATTTTTTATTAAGTTTGTCTGAAATTTGACAGGCATTTGTTCAAATTACACGTTTGAGTTGTGAAATCTCCACAAAACAAGTAGCTAGAAAGTTTTTAAGGTACTAAATCCATTAATACATTTAAAAATACAATTCAAATAACAAAAAATTACAACTTTTTAAGAATTGATCCTTGGATTTCAATGAAAAAGGTCAACTGTAAAGCAATCAGACTGCTCTGATAACCCACAGTCGCCTACAGGGCATAAAACAGTCAGTGAATGGGTGCCCTATTAAAACACTTCTTGCATCATGCTAACCACTTTGACACCTCGTAAGTGTCACACAATGAATTTTTTTGGAGTGGAATTTCGCCTGCTATTTTTTAAACATTTTCTAGAGTACAACAAAATAAATAAATAAATAAATCACCATTTGATTAAAAATTTACCTATTTTTTAAATATATATGATTAAATTGATAACATTCACCAAAAACATTGCAGCCTTAATTGTAAATTACATGTTTTTTATTGAATATTCATCTACATTATATATGTATGGTTTCTCAAATCAAACTAATTGCCTATAATACTACACAGACATAGTATTTGAATCTTTAAAAAATACATTAATGTCACAGCTGCCTAACCTCTAATTAAAAATAATAATAGTTGTAGCGATGAGAATTGACCCAATATCATACAAGTACAAGACTCACTTCCATATATAGTGTTCAATTATGATATTTATCAAGATCATCCTTCCACTTCCATATATAGTGTTCAATTATGATATTTATCAAGATCATCCTTCCTTATATATATATATATAGTACAATTATGATAATATAGTGTACAATTATGATATTTATCAAGATCAACTTTATCTGAATACTGAACAAGGAATAGAATGACAGGGCTAGAGGGTTGAGGATAATAGTGACCCAAAAACAAGATTCAACCATCTCTATGTTACGTGCAGGGCAATCCCAGAATGACAGGGCTAGAGAATTGAGGATAATAGTGACCAAAAACAAGATTCAACCATTTCTATGCTACGTGCAGGGCAATATCCAGATGTTTGTAACATCATCATTATAAATATCAACATTGTTCCTAAAAAGAAACTGTACATTCATCTCATCATAATCATCATCGCTGCGATTACCTCTTGGTGATGAATAATTTTGTACCTTTCCAAAAGTTAAGGGGGGTTGTCAGCCGCAAACTAGTAAGAAAGAATGGATTTTTACTTGGGTTATATTTTTTTGCTACTGCATCAGTCCTAGTCATTGAATCCCCCGATTTCCTGGATTAGCGCTTGAGGATGTTAAATAATAGGGTCAAAAAGCATATTTTACACCATAGATTAGTGGGAAATAATTATTCTTGACTCTTTAATCCTAGTGATTCTTCATGAGAGATGTATACTCATGTAGCCGGTACAATGAGTATCATGAAAGAATTGATCTGGAGAATTCTCCTCTCCGTGTACAGGACAGATTCATGTCCATATTAAGAAAGCCATGTCCAAATACCATGAAGGATTATGCCTACATTATACACAGCATCTTAATGCAACTACTGTCATTGTGATGAGATCATTGACTCCTAGTGACTGGTACTGTGAGGGTGAATCTCTTCGCCAGATGGGCATGATGCAGATAGCTCCTAAAATCTATACAGTTACGACTCTTGTTTGGGATGTCTCGTGCTCCTCTGCACCTGGGGCCTGAGCTTCAGTTTGAATATTGTGTTGCCGGCAACTTGCAAGGCCTGACTTCAAGATTTTGGAATCGAAGTCAATGCGTCAGATGTTTGTTTAGCTAATGCTGGTAACTTTTCTTCATAGAGGTTTGGTTGCCACCACTAGGTTGTGAAAAATGTGCCAGTGTAAGCCAATTCTTTTTGACCGAGCGACTCTGCATAATATAATTGTACTTAACCATAAGAAAAAGGTAGAGTTGCACTGAATAATAGCATACTCTAGTGAAAATCGAATTGTGTAGCTATAGTATTCCACTCCAATATTGAGAGAGCTCTACTAAAGACGAGAAATAAAATTGATGGAAAAGATCTCATTCATTAAGAGCTCAAAAATTGCTCACAGCTCTCGCAACCTGGAGACTGACGGAAGTAATCTAAAACATAGCACATGAATTGGAACAGAGGCTTTGCAGTCATCCGGAATCCTAACCAGAAGAGAAAAATTATTTCTATGCAAAATATCAAGCATTGCATAGATAAGAATTATTTCCTGTCTATTCACATTCTGCTTTCTTGTAATGCGTCACAGAGAATATGATGCAAGACTATATCCTCATTGTGTCCTGCATTTCATGTCCAAGCAATGAAGATAGAGCCCTCAACATTTTGACAAGAGTTCGAATTTTATCGGATATCATAAAACGCAACAGATGCTCTCTTAATAGCAAAGGCATAATGGCCACCCATCCAGTGGCTTGGATATCCATGTGTATTTAGAAAGAAACAGTGCATCGTTCGTAGTACAATGAAATCGTTATCAATTTTGAAAGTCTACAAAAAAAATTGAAAAAAAAAGCATGCTGATTGCTGCATAGGATGCATCTTACAAAGTCGTCACCTCAAGGATTTCCAAAGTGGAAAAAATCTTTCATTTCTGCTTCAGGGGCATCTCGGTTAATTTCTCCCCAAAGCCAGAAATACCTCAAAATAAGTGTCATTCAGCTAATCAGAATTTTCAGATTTCTCACCGTAGATTGTATCACCAAGTTTGTCTTGTCCTTATATGTTGCTGTCAGAGGCATTTGATTCATGACTTGGTGCACTCCAGCTTTTCTCTTTATGTTTCAATCGTCCTTGAATTGTGCAACAGTTTGTAGAAGCTCCAACTGAAGAGAGGGGCAATTCTCCTTCAAGTATTCAAACCCCTCTGACTTCATGACGTCTGCAAAATCAAACAAGACGAGATTTTTAATAGCATTAACAGATTGATGTTTCTCAACACTGAACTATTAGCTAAGTTCACAATTAGTTGAAATATGCCACAGACCTTCCAAATTTGTGGCAGCAAATTTAAGGCATGCAGATTTGAGTTGAGACGCCTGGTGTCGCTGGGCCAGTTCAAGTATTTTAGCAACAGTGTTCACACTTATTCCCTGTGATATTCTTGACTCACACAACCACCTTAACTGACGCAGACCATATCGATCTGCTGCTGTAAGCAAATGTTCGATCATTGTCTCAGGTGTCAAAAAGCAAGGGGATGGATCAGAAAGCTCTTCTAAATCTGCATGCTCCTCTAAATCTGGAAGGGTATCTTTGTAAATAAAGTGTAACATAGCCTGCAATGCGTTCAAGAGAATGGAAGCACATTCAAAATAACTGAGACAATTTCAATAATTTGAGGAACAAAGAATTACAAGCTCAAGGCCAAAGCTCGATCTTTCAAAACTAAATATTAAGAGAAAACATGATTCTGAAAAGCTCACCTTAAACACCTCTGGCCTTGTATCTTCAATGCTAATTTCTTTGTCATTCCAATCATCCTGGGTGGACCCAAAAAACATGGATTTAAATACAGGTGAACGTGCTGCCAGAACCACTCTGTGAGCATGAAATTTTTCCCCTGATACATCAAATGTGACATCTGCATTTTCCACATCTTCAAGAAGTGCCCCAAATTGTTGGCCCAAGTTTGATTCAGGAATATGAATATAGTGCAATGTAGGGCCATGAATAGCAGAAACCACAACCCCAACTGTGCAACATATTTTCAGAGTATCATCCTTTACAAAATCTGATACTTCCAACTGAGCTCGCCTGTAGAAACGTTTGTAACCCCTAAAGATCCCAAAGCAAGTGAAAAGCACAAAAAACAAATTAGTATGACAACCAGATTAAAGCTGAGGACACAAGGAGTCTGAGGTCTCTAACCTGCAAATCCACGTACCTATTCTACCATGGAATCTTGGTAGTGTTTTGTACAGAAGCAATGTGTGTGTATATCTCCTTGAATATTACAGCTAGAGCAAACAGTTTCAGATTAAATTCTAGGTGCAAATTAGGACACATGATAATATAAATGAGAATGGGATTAACATGCCATAGTTCTTTTTCTAACAGTAACAGCTTATATATTAACAAAGGGAGACCACAGCCAAACTGGACAGTCAAAATACAGATGCAAATGTTGAACTGGAAAGGCAACAAGATAGACTGGAGAGTTCTCTACTGCTGGCATACAATCCAAAATAAGACTTTCTCCCCTACATTTACTTGTCAGGCTTCAGACTAAACTGCTAGTCTAAATCCTTATCGAACTACTAACAAGCTTTCCAATTCTGAAATAAATCTACAAGTGGGGTTGGCATCCATCTCATGACAGTGAGACCTCTTCAGCTTCGCCTCTTCTCTGCACATCCAAAAAACTAATCCTTCAGCGGTTTGATCACTGGCTTGTTCAGGATGGATGGCTCCTCGAATCTCTGCTAATTCATTATGGATGGCTCTCATGACCTCCAGTACCTCAATCTGGCATTACCTTGACTGCGTCAGCTCATCTCAAAATTCTCTGCCCAAAATCTCAGAGATGCTAACTGCTTGAGATTACACTCTACCCCATAGCACTAGATTGGTCGCACCTCAGAAGGGATGGCAGTGATAGTCTGGTGAATGCAAAAGAGTTGGGTGTCTTGTAAAGAGAGAGAGACTCGCAGACTATCAACTTCTTCCTGCACACACGTCAACTTGCCCAAGGTCACTGGCTTCTAGGGATTAGGCTCCAAGGCTCCCTGGAAATAGTGGACTGCAGAGAATGTTTAATTCTCAGCAGACAAATTGAACGGTAGCAAAAGCATACAAAGCCCTTCATACTGGATGCTTCCAGCTTCAATTTGAATAACCTCTAAGCAATCCTTTCTACACCAGTTTGGGGAGGTTAACCTTGTATTGAATGGGCGCTGGAGCTCGTGCCAAGGATGGGAAAAAAGATGAATAAACACTAGAAAAGGAGTTATGGAGGCGATGGACCTATGACATATGTCAAGGGTCACTCATGAACAATACCAAAGAATCTCCTAGGCCACCTTTCCATTGCAAAATTTACAAAGATTGTATAATATTCAATGACAGTTTCGATAGGGTCTATATATCAGAAACTCCACATACTTCAATACATCTTACATACCTGACCCTATCCATTTTTCCTTTTTGTCTTGTTTGTTTGCACAAGCACTGAATCTCCTCGAGACATGGTGGAAAGAGATGTTTCCAGAAGAGGGGTATAACATGCAGGCATCGAAAGTAACATGGTACAGGTATTAACTGTGTACTAGGGATTCATCGATTGATGTGCAACCCCAGATAGAAAAGACATGACAGTAGATCTCGATCACTTCCAAAAATGATCTCAGTAACAGAACTTAGGAGCCTTTTACGTTAAGAAAGATATCAATAATTTCTATTACTCAAAAAATGTTTAGCTTCAATTTACAGAGTCAAATTTAAGTAAATATAGGCAAAAGTAAAACATAGAATCATGTATCAAAAATATATTAGGTTGCATTCAACAAGTTCAGTGTCCATTGGGAAAAGCCTTCACCAAAGAGATACAGCACTACAAATTCCGATAACGAGCATACAGGACTTGGTGAAAGGAAAGATTGTCCTTAGTAACAATTATTTCTATATTCTATAACTCAAGACCAGAGTTGCAAAGTTGCAAACATCATGTCAACAAATTTATCACCAAGTGCCCAGAAAGACACTTATCGACAACGTCAGGGAAAATTTCAGAAAATATCAGCAAACTCAAACATATATAAAAGAATTTATTCAAAAATTTTCAATTTTTTAAATGTCGAGAGCAACCCCCTCTAGCACTTTATGGGCAAATGTAACAACAAATAACCCCTTTGATCTCAATACCCTGCTTTCCCTCTTCAAAATGAGCTAAAAAATCAAAAATCTGCTAACTCAACTGATATTTTCCAATTTCTCACAATATTCTGGCAATATATTGCACTATATTCAAAATTTGAAAATATTGTGATTTTTTCTAGAAATAATCTCACCATGCTGACAGAATCATGATGTATCGCTATGTTGGCAATATAATATTGATATTTGCGACGCTGCTCAAGACCAAAGAGTAGTTTTAAGAATACCCCTCCCCGTGGCTGGTCCCATCCTTAGCCATCCACATTATGGCTTCACCAGATTGAGCAGGGGTCATCTGTCATCTCCGCTGCTTGTTGGAACTATAATGGCATACAGTTTTTTCTTCTTAAGATATATTATGATCTGTTTGGTGTTGAATTTTGTAGCTATGGTCAGTATTCATGATTAATATTTTAGCCCTTAAAATATATGTAATGATTAATAATCAATGAATGAATTGAATTGATTTACAATGAGCAATGACGCTCAATAAATAATACAAATGTATTTACAGAAATAGAAATAGCAAGTTTCTACTAAGAAATAGAAACAGCAAGTTTCTTCTAAGAAACTACTAATAAGATCACAAACGATCTTATCCGAATGAGGATTAAACACTAAAATAGCATTATTCTAATACCCTCCCTTAATGCTCAATTTATTTACAACACCTATAGACCCTCTAAATTTTACAAACTTATCAGGGCCAAGGGGCTTGGTGAAGATGTCTGCTGGCTGCTCCGTTGTGGGAACATACATCAACTGAACAGATTCGTCTTCAACAAGCTGTCGAATGTAGTGACAATGGGTTTCCACATGCTTTGTTCGTTCATGGAAAACTGGATTCTTGGCAAGTTTGAGCACTCCCTGATTATCACAGAACAAGGGAGTAGGACCTGCCTAGGGCATATCCGCAAGCATGCGTCGAAGCCAAACTACCTCACAAGATGCCTTAACTGCTCCCCAATACTCTACTTCTGTCGAGGAGACAGCCACTGCTTGTTGCTTCTTACTAGTCCAGGAGACAGCACCGGATCCCATACTAAACACATACCCAGCTGTAATTTACGGTCATCAACCGAACCGGCCCAGTCAGAATCTGTGTAACCACTGAGTGTAGGATCGGAACTCTAAGTGTACAGAAGTCCATAATCAAGAGTGCCACACACATAACGCAGCACACGCTTCGCTGCTATCCAATGATCAGCGTTAGGAGCTGACATGAAGCGTGAAATGTAGCTCACTGCAAAACAGATGTCAAGTCTAGTGGCAGTAAGATAGATGAGGCTGCCCACTAATTGCCTGAATAAAGTTTCATCCACAAGCGGTGAGGATGACTAAGCTAAAAGTTTGAGCCCTAGTTCCATAGGAGTCATGACAGGTTTGCGATCTTGCATTCTGAACCTGTCCACAAGATTTCTAGCATACTTGGACTAAGAGAGAAAGATGTTGTTCTCAATCTACCAGACTTCAACCCCCAAACAGTAATGAAGACGTCCCAAATCTTTCATATCAAAAGTGTTGCACAAATCCTGTTTGATCCCATGGATCAAATGTGCTGAACTACCAGTAATGATAAGGTCATCCACATAGACAACCACAAACAGAATATCAACACCAGTATACTTGATATACAAGTTTGTCCGCTAAAGCCATGATCTGTTAGGTACTAATCAATTTTCATGTACCAAGCTCGAGGAGCTTGTTTCAAACCATAGAGTGCTTTGACTAATCTACAGACTTTCTGTTCTTGACCAGCAACCTTGAATCCTAGAGGCTGCATCATGTAGACTTCTTCCTATAAATCACCATTCGGAAAAGCACTCTTTACATCCATCTGATGGACTTTCCAACTGAACTAGGTTGCTAAGGCAAGGACGAGTCGTATGGTACTCATCTTGGTTGTAGGAGCAAAAGTCTCCTCATAGTCTATGCCTTCCTTCTGTGAGAACCCTCGAGCAACAAGGCACGCCTTATACTTGTCTAGGGTTCCGTCAGCTTTGTATTTCACTTCATACACCCATTTGCAGCTAATGGGCTTCTTCCCTGTAGGAAGATCAAAAAGGGTCCAAGTGTGATTCTTTTGAAGACTCTTGAATTCAGCTTCCATAGCCTGTTCCCACTCAGGTATACCCTTAGCCTCTGAATAGCTTTGAGGCTCAAAAACACTATGTAGGTTAGCCATAAGAGCAAAATTGACTATAGGTTGTTGTTTGCTCTTATTTATGGAAGTTCTACCTTCAAGAAGCTCATTATCCCGGAGATCACCAATAGTTTTAGCCTACCATTTAGGTCGGAGAGTAGAAGAACCAATATCAAGAGTAGGTAGAGGAGGCTCAGGAACAACAGGCGCAGTAAGAGGAGGATTATTTTCCAGAGGAAGCTCAGGTAGTGCATCATCAAATATTGAGGTTGCATCATCCCTCCCATCAGGTGGACCTAACGGAAGAAGAACACAATGAGATTGATCCTCAAAGCACTGCTCAGAAGGAGGAGACTGAAAGAACCCTCTGTTTTCATCAAATACTATGTCCCGACTGAAGCTAAGATGACCAGTGTCTATATCTATCAGCCTATAGGCCTTGTGGTGATCAATGTACCTTGTCATCATGAGTTTCTGGCTTTTGGAATCCAACTTAGAGCGCTTAGCAGCTGGAATCCAAACATATGCAACTGAGCCAAACACTTTGAGGTCACTGATCTTATGCTTACGGCCAGACCAAACCTCTTCTGGAGTCTTCCCCTTAACGTGAGTAGGTGATCGTTTAAGAAGATAGACAGCAGTAAACACTGCTTCAGCCCAAAATTTGTTCAGAACACTCCTGTGTTGTAACATGGAACGAGCCATTTCAACAACCGTAAGGTTGCAACGTTCGACAACACTGTTCTGTTGAGGAGTGTAGGGTGTGGTTAACTGGCGTTTGATGCCATGGGTATCACAAAAGTTGGAGAAAGCAGAAGAACAAAATCTCCCCCCCCCCCCCGTTATCTGTCCTAAGAGTTATGGTATTACAGCCAGACTCTTTTTCAACTAAGGGCTTAAACTTCTGAAAAATACTAAATACATCACATTTATTTTTTAGAAAATACACCCACATCTTTCTACTGAAATCATTTACAATAAGCAAAAAATATTTGCAATCAGTAACTGAAGATGTATTCATAGGACCACAAATATCAGCATGAATTAACTGGAGTACCTTAGATGCGCGCCAAGATTCTCCATCCTTGAATGAAGACCGATGTTGCTTGCCAGCTTGACAGGCACCGCACACTCCCAACTGGTGAGTCTGAATATCAGGTAACCCTGACACAAGTCCCTCCCGAGATAGCTGAGAAAGACACTGAATGTTTAGATGCTCGTATCTCTGATGCCACAGAGTGCTAATGGGAGAAACACGAGCTGCTAAGCCACTTCTGGAGAATCACCAGTGTTAAGAAGCCCGTATAGACCATGATCCTCTAGGCCAACAGCAACCGTAAGACGAGTTTCCCTGTTAATAATGGAACACTTGTGCGCACTAAACACTACATCAAGCTGAGAAGAGTACCTCATAATCTAGCTGACGGACAACAGATTAATTTCCATACCAGGAACATAGTACACATTCAGGAAGATGAGTGTGCCCCCACCAGACTGGATTTGAACTGTACCTCTACCAATTATTGTGTACTCCTCACCACCACTGAATACCACAGAATCACTAAAAGATGAAAAGTCAATAAACCAATCATGCCCGTGAGAGAAATGACATGATGCACCAGAGTCAATGTACCAGGCAGAAGATGGGACATGATCTGAGGACCTCTGAGCCATAAAGGCGTAAAAGGCAGATTCCGTCTACTCGGAATGTTCTGCACCATTCGTTGTATGATAAGACCCTCCCTGCTTCTTCTGTTCAGAAGCAATTCTCTATCGGCAATCTTTCTTCATGTGGCCGAACTTGTGATAGTAATTACACTGCACATTTTCTTCCTAGCCAGATCAGAAGGCTGAGAAGAACCTTTCTGCTGAAAGGACTGAAAGAACTGATATTTGGCAGCAAAAGCATTTTCTGAGGATGTTGATGAAGCACCACTACCAAACTGCTATTTCCAACAATCCTGATGCATGAGTTTGGTGCATAACTCTGGAAAATTCAGATCAACATTAGTGGAGGTAATGTTGAGTGTTTCTATGAAGTGCTCATAAGGTTTTGGTAGACTTTTCAGAGTGATGACTACCATATCTTCTTCCTCCATGGTCCAACCAATGGCTTCGAGCTTATCTCGAATGTCTTTAATCTTGTTAAGATGTTCCTGTAAAGACATATGTTCGTCCATCATGATGGAGAACAACTGATTCTTTAGAAAGAAAGCTCTGCTCTTGTCGGATGTCTCGTGCAATTCCTTCAAATGTTGCCAGATTTCGGAAGCCGTCTTGCCGGAAGGAATCTGTGGTAACTGATCATCAGTCACAGAAAGTTTGAGAAGCATAATAGCTTCTCGATTTCGATCATCAAACTTATCTTGATCGGCACTAACTATACCAGGACGAAGCTCTTTGCCCAAAACAAGCTGGTCAAGATGCCTATATTCAAAAATGGTTAACATTCTCTGTTTCCAGATGTTATAATTGGTGCCATTAAAGCGCTCACTGCCTTCTAACATCAAATTGGTTAGCGAGGCCATCTGCACGTTTCCCAAGACACAGAAAGCAATAAAGAAGTCCTACACGGATTTCAATGCAGATGCCGACTGATCTAGACAAAATCTAACAGATGCTGGTGTAAATATGAAATAGAACCAAAAATTGTTCTGAGAGGCTTAGGCAAGAAGGAATGCCAAATGTTGATTCTTCCACGCAGGATCGAACACCGAGAAGCACAATTTACGTAAATAATCACTGGCCAGGAACAGCTTTAATTTTAAATACAGCAACAAATTGAGCCACTTTAGAAATGCAGAATTGCAACGTGCAATCTATTCCTTGAATCCACAATAAAAAGAACTTTCCACACAAAAGATAAACGCGGATTTCACAATAGTTGGTTGTTAAAAAACTACTATGCACTTACGTGGGGGCTCGCATGGCACCTTGTTTCCCGAATGACAAGAAACCCAATCCAAGGGCACGGAAGACAATTTTGACGTTTGAAGTGTGCGAGAATTGATGGCGTCAAAATAAACGTGCCACGGGTGAGCGCTAGATTCCCTTTGCTCCCTCAACTGTAATGAGCTTGGCTCATCAAAACACGTTCCTTCAGATATTATACAATGGCCCCAGATCAGAAATTGTGATGCCACACAGAGAGAGAAGCTGCATCGGCCACAGTAACACACAGGAAGCAGCCCGAGATTTCGCACAAGAAGCAACCAAGTAATCTCAAGAAATCTCAGGAAATCACGAAGGAGGCCGCCAAGTTGTCACAGGAAATCACTGTGGACACTGCCAAGAAATCGAAGGAGATCGTCGTCGAGGCCACCAAGAAAGCTGATCAAATCAAGATCGAGGCCTCGAAGCGAGTGGATCAGTGGAAAAATACGGCGTCACGGATGAGCTCTAAGAATTCGACAAAGGATTGACTCTCGACACCTTCAAGGACTTTCCACTTGATAATTCTGTGTCTTCACAATGTCTGACACAGGAGATTTATTTTGTGCAAATATCTCCTCGACTGGCAAAAGCGCTTCTTCAAACTGCGACTCAAGTCCGGATACGACGAAGGGACGAACAGGGTAACGATGAAACCCCAAGCAGAGCCCGTCCTCGAATCAACAAGCGCCAACGTCAGTTAAAATGAAGAATCGCTCTAAGTTCGTTTCTGTATCAGCAAAAACAAAACAAACAATAAAAAATAATAATAATAATAATAATAAATCAAAGTTTCACAAAAAAATCCACACGGTAAAACAAAAAAAAAAAAGCCAAGTTCAAACAGCGTCAAACAACGTGAAAACAAGCACTCAGATGAAACAATGGCATCTGAAATGATGCAGCAAATTCAAACCCCTAGAGAGCAATTTCAAAATGAAGCACAAAATTTTTCACACAATGAAAAATTATTTCGAAAAAAATACCCTAGCTTCGATACCATAATCAATGAATGAATTGAATTGATTTACAATGAGCCATGATGCTCAATAAATAATACAAATGTATTTACAGAAATAGAAATAGCAAGTTTCTACTAAGAAATAGAAACAACAAGTTTCTACTAAGAAATAGAAACAGCAAGTTTCTTCTAGAAACTGCTAATAAAATCACAGAGGATCTTATCCGAATGAGCATTAAACACTAAAATAGCATTATTCTAATAATTAATACAAGACATGTTCTTCATCTCAGTTTCAAAAGAGAAAAATTTTGAATTATGAACACTGAATTTTTGGCTTCAAAGTTGTCAAATCAGCCTCCTTCAAGTCAAGTTGGCCCCAGTTGAAGTGGCACCCATTCGCCCTCTCAGAAACCTATAAATAAGGCATTCGACCTCCTCCTCCAAGCATAATTCGGATCATCACAAGAAAAGATATCTTCTGGGCATCAAAGCAAAGGAGAAGAAGACAAGAGGGATGAAGAAGGACGCAGACATCTCTAGGTTCCTCTATCTCTATCTTGGACGTGTGAAATCATCCTTCTGCAACTTCGAACATGTGGTTTCTGCACAGTTTCTGGGCAGCAGGACCAAAGTTTCTGGGCAGCAGCGCCGAATTTTTGGGCAATTTCTGGGCAAATAAGGTCGAATTTTGGCCTAAGCAGATCAGGCAGAGGTGAGATTGTTGAGCAGATTGAAGACTTGACTTGCCGCTTGACCAGGTTTGACCGCAGTTGTATTGTTGGTCAGTTTGACCTTTGTATTTGACTAGAAGAATTAGGTTTGCCTCTTGTTGAACTCAAGAATTTATCTAAAATTGTTGGGTTTTTCCCCCAAGTGGGTTTTCCCAACGTAAATCATTGTGATCACTATTGTCCTAATGTTTTCATGTTTGAATTTTTGAAGTATAATTGTTTAATGATGAACTGGAAGTACTAAAATAATATCTATATTATCGGAAGTAATTATCAGTTTTTAGAAATTAATGTTTGTATCTATTGCACTTGAAAAATCAACATGGAATCAAAGCTTTGGTGAAGGAAAGCACATTGAGATCACTCTTGATGACACCTACATCTGCAGTCTGATTGTTTCTCTAAAACCATGGGTTCCTCTATGGAGTCAGAGAACAAGTTGGAAGGAGCTACAAATTTCAGGGCCTGGAAGACAACGATTGATCTCATTCTCACAAAAAATGATGTTTTGGATCTAGTAAAAGACAATGTTCCACCAACTTTCTAGGACAGGGAAGCGCAGGTGTAATGTCCTCTACAAATTGAGGACAAATGGAACTCATTAGCCTATCCATCCCCGTAGGCTATAGTCCCCTTAAAAAGGGGGAAAAAACCCCAAATACCCATTGCTAGGCAAGTTTTGGGGCAGCTGGGCGAAAAAATCTAGAATTTTCAATTGAGGTTTTGAGTAAGATATACTCAATCACTTAAGATGATGAAACCCCTCAAGAAAATCTACAAATAGAGGAGGATTTAATTCAATGTGGAGCATAATAGGTGGATCATCTCATTCGTTTCTTGAGTGTTAGCTCTGAGGGTTTTAAGACCTCTCTTTTTTACTTTGTCGATTTCAATGGTGAAAGATTCCACCCTAGTTGACGCCATAAATTCTCTTTGTTTTGAGCATAGGAACATTTCTGAAGGAGCGAAATTTTTGGTTGGATTGACTCCTATTCTAGGCACAGGAAATCTATTCAAAGTAGTGAATTTGGTTAAAGGTTTTTTTGTTCTTGATCTAGGCACAAAACATCACCGAAAAAGGCAGTGATGGATTCCTGTTGAAATATAAACTTGTCCTAGCACAGTGAGTTGAAGCGAGCTCCCTCTCTGAAGGAATCAGACCCTCTGGAGGTTATCATCTGCGTTGATACATGATCAAACCCTAGCCCTGAAGCTGGATCTTCCTACATTACCCTTGAATGCACAACAATCTTTATTTATGGAATCAACAGGGTCCGAGTGAAGTCCCGTAACGTAAAGACATAAACTGTAGTTTTTGTGGAGGTTTTTTTTAGCATGTAAGCGGCCCTGTGAGAGACTGAAGTTGTCCACAGTTGGGGAGACATGTTTACTGAAGCGAACAAAGTTCCTTCTACAACTAATTACTCCAAAAGACTTGGAATATCAAGATATCCATTAAGGATATAAATATTATATTAAATGTGTGAAGAATGATAATGATTTACAATGAGAACGAGAGGCTTGCTTATATATCAAGCAAGTGTCTCTTCATGAAGAGTCATGTCCTATTAGACATGCCTCTTCAACCTAATTACTAACTTAACTAACTATTATTATGATTATTATCTTTTACATTATTTTATATTATTATATATTTTATTTTTTACATTTGCCTTCTTCCTCAAAAAGCTTTGTCTCAAAGCTTGTCGATGAAAAAAGGCTTGATCTCTTTTTCGGCTTTGAAAGTCTTTCTCTCTTGGAACAGTCATCTTTGTTGATACAAGCTGATATGATCTTCTTAGTGACAAACAAAATTGTCGCACTAAGAAGGGATCAGACCATCCTAGACTAATCTTCTGTATAGCATTCTGATCACTAAAACTTTGTAACGACTTGTCCTCGTAGCACTGGGTTGAGGTTACATTACTCTTGTTTGGAACGTTAGTTTGTTGTTTCGGTTCTGACTGGTTCAAATATGTAGCATGGTTGATTCGTCTGTTCTCATGATTTGGATGCCGATATGGAACCTTTTTTGTTTGATTTTTCCTTACTGGGCATGTGCCAATTTTTATATTTGCTTCTGGCGAAGATGTTGTTGAGTTAGTTATGAAACATTCACTGGGGATGTTCATTGTTTGAACTGCAACATCCAAGTGCGTGTTTTCTTCAACTTGCTCGTCTTATTCCTGAGTTTTGACATTCACTTAATCGATATTTGTTGTTTTCTCATCAACTTGAATTCCTACATTTGATGCTTCCTTCTTGATAAGTTGTTGGACTTGGCCTTCTAATGACTTCTTATCCTTCTTAAGTTTCTTAATTTGTGTCACCAATTTTTCGCTATGGTTTTTAAATCGAGAAACTTCTTCATTTTTGTCAACATTGATTTTGTCAATTTCTTTTTGCATATTTTGTAAACCTTTTTACCTTCTTGAAATATTACTTTTGAAATATCTGAGATATCTTCTGGTGTTACTAAATTTGGTTTTAGTGTAAAATCTTGGAGCGTTATTTTCTTCTTCCTGTAAGAAAATGTTAAAACTTTTTCTTAGTATTTAGAATAAAGGAACCTAGAGTTTCCATCCAAGGTAAACCCAAAATAATGTCCCCTTGATTGTTCCATAGGGTCTGAACTGAGAATTGTGATACAAATGTATAATGTTCAATGTTCAACTGTAAATTGGCTATGTCATATATTTTATTGCGAAAAAGGTCTACTTCAAAATTTTCAGTTATATTTGACTCTCGAATCACTAGTTGGTTTGCGATTTTAGGTGTTATATAATTTGCATCTTCTCCTGGAGAAATAGAAATAATAACATCTTTTCCTCCTAGAGTTCCTTTAATGTTAAATAATGCTTTACCGTCTCTGGGTGCAGTTTCTCGGAATCTTATGGCCTTCATTTTTGTATTAGACTCCATTTTTGCTTCTTGAATATTAAATATTTTTTTTAAATTACTTTTCTCTTCTTCTTTTTTAATAATTTTTTTTTCAAG